>PVHY01000349.1:189350-250036 GCA_004024945.1 Uropsilus gracilis | reverse complement strand
CAAATGGTTACAACTCGGGGTGGGGGGGGCGGGACAGAGGGGGAATGGTCAGGGAGGGTGGGGGGGTGAATCCCGGTATTACAAAGATATGAAATGTATATAAATGTATATATATAGAAACTATTTGATTATAAAAAAATTTTTAAAAAATCATAAAAAAAAAGATGCTATAGACATAAGAGAAACTGGTATGATTGCTTTAACAAATGAAGATTACCGGATTTAAGATCATCTCTAGAGGAAAACTTTTTATCAAAGAAACCTACCTTGTGGTAAGACAAATGTCTAGACACCTTTGTCATGAGAAGTCACCCTCCCATTGTGTGAGACCTCAACCCCTCTTCTGGACGTTCTAGATCTTTATCTTATTCAGTAGCTCAAGAATAAAATCCCACAGTCTGTTCTATTACAGTCATGTAAATTCTGAAATTGTGGCAATTTTAGATGAATGGAGGAGACAACTTTTACATAAATTTCCTCTGTAAAGGTGTTATCTAACAAGAAAACCTGAGAAGTAGTAAGGTTTGCACTGTGGATGCAGAGCATCTTGGACAGGATCAAACCTTAAGAAGGTGTTATATATACATGGTTATAAAATTCAATGATTAAAAGCATAATTTGTATTTTGAAACTTGTAGCTATTATATTTTTCACAAGAAAGATTTGCTTTGTGGATATTTTTATTATGAGGGTCTTATCTCCAAACAGCATTTCAAAAATTATTTTCTGTAGAGATGTTGCAAATGGCATCAGAATAGCCTTTGATATTACAATACCTTTGATATTACAATCATGTCAAAATGAAGGAGGATAAGGAGGTAGAATTTCCAGTGTATGAATGGACTATTAGAGATGCAAAGTCTTAGCAAATGTAGTACTTGATTTGGGGCTTTAGAATTAAAAAAATTTGGGGGGGAAATAAACAAAAAACCCCACTATGACAAATCCCCTATTCACAAAGTCATAATGTAACCTAATGCTAAAAAATAGAGTTATTAGAATCACTGCATGCTTATTTAGAAAATCTCATTGTATCTACATATGTGTATACGTATTTATTCTAAAAGGTTATCTGTAACTTTTTAAGAATTAATAAAGGAATTTATACTTGTCACAAATACAAGATTATGTAAACATAGGCCATACATTTATATGTTAGCAATGAACAAATATTAACAATGAAAACATAAATTTTAATAATTTGCAATATCCCATAGTGACTTATTGAGGAATATGTTTCACAAATCATGTACATGATTTCTATCCTGAAAACTACAAATGGTGAAGTGATTAAATTTTGAAATAAATGGAGAGGTATGATCATGGATTGGAAGACTCAAATGAGCAAATGTGTTATTTCCTCCTAAATTGATTTACTAGTTTAATATCATCATCAAAATTCCTACAGTATTTTTGGTAGATATAAACAAACTGATTTTATTATTTTTAAAATAAATTCCTGTATACACTACATAATGACACCAGCAAAAATCTAGCCTCAATTGAAATGATCTAAACTTTTATTGAAACATCATTGCATTTTAATTGTACATCATTACAAATTAACATCTTCATATACTACAGTAAAGTTACCACTAAAAGTTCAATTCAATCCTTCAACCATACAGTTTACCTCAAAAATGATTTTAAATTTTATATGAGAAAGCAGAGAATTGATATGAACAAGACAATTTTGAAAAAGAAGAATAAAGTTGGAGCAGTGCCTGGTTTTTCACTATATAGTAACAGTTATACAGAGAGTATAGTATATTGGGGATGAATTGATATAGAAAACAATGGACTAGAGCAGAGCCCAGAATCGACCCAAACAAATAAAGCCAACTGATTTTTCACAAGGATATTTATTCAAACAAGGTAAGATTTTTTTTCAACAACTGGATCACTACAACTACAAAAAAGAGAAGTGGCATCTCATAGCTTTATAAAAATTAACTCAGAATAGATTGTAGCTAAAAATATAAATTGTAGACTATTTTAAAAATTGGAAAACTTTGTTTTCAGGATTTGGAAAAGTGAGTGTTCTTAGATTCAACACTAAAGCTATGATGTATATAATTAATAATTGAAACTTTAATAAATCTTAAAATGTACAATCATTGCACTGTGACAAACCTTGTGAAGGTAATGAAAAGTTAAGCAGCAGATTTGTAGACAATATTTGCAAATCATACATCCAACAAAGAACCCATACCTTGACCATCTCCATAGTTTTGTAAAATCAACAACAAAAAATAAAGCATGAAATACAATAAGAAAATGGGTATAAAACAGGAACAGACTTTTTACCAAAGAGAATATACAAATGATATACAAGTCCATTGAAGGGATGTTCAACTACATTAATCATTAAAGAAATATTTTTAATTACTTTTATTAAGGTAACATAAGTTTATAACATTCTACATAATTCTGAAATACAGATACAGGGTTCTAAGTCTTGCAATGTATGTTAACATACCACATCCATTACCCGCAATGAAATAGTACTACATAACAAAGAGAATAACTAGAGTAGAAATTGGTAATACCACAAGATTCTGGCAAGAGTGTAGAAACATGGATCACTCGTTTTTGGTGGGAATACATAATGGTAGTCATTCAGAAAACTTGCAGTTTATGTACAGATATATCTTTTCCAGGTGACTAGTAATTGTACTCCTAGATATTTACCCAAAAGAAATGAAGAAATGAAGATATTCGCTTACACAACATCCTATATAGAAATGCTTTAAAAAAACTTTATTTCTAATAACCAGAAACTGAATAATCTACATGTCCTTCAGTTAGTGAATGGATTGAATACTATCCAGTAATAAAATGGAACAAATTATTGATTTATGCGACATCAAGTATGAATCTCAAGAGCATTATGTTGAATTTTTAAAAACAATTTCTATAGATTAACATGTTTATGATTCCATTTACACAACATGCTCAAAATAACAAAATGATTGTGATAGATAGCATATTAGTATTTGTCAGATTTGGGGTTGCAATTGTGTGATTATAAAGGAAAAGTATGAGAGAATTTCTTTAGCATGATAAGAAAGTTTTTGGTCCTCATCATGGTGGTGGTGGCTACACAGATCTATATAAGTGTTAATATTTCACAGAATTATTCACCAGAAATTTAAAAAAACAATGCATGTAAACACTGTTGCAATATGAATAAAATCTGTGGATTAGTTAGTTAAAATGAATATACCAATGTCAATTTCATGGTTTGGTAATTGTATTGATTTTGTTAGATACTTTCACTGGTGGAAAACAGGTGAGGGATACATGGGCTGTCTCTCTGCTATTCTTGCAGTTATTAAGTTAATTTAAACTTGTTTCAAAACAAATTAAAAATGAATGAATGAACGAATAAATGAACAAGTACATAAATAAATGTATATAGCAGTGTGATATGTCAATGAAAGAGGGAGAAATGAAAGTTGAAAACATGCTTTATTTTGTATTCATTTCCCCTTCATGTAGAAGATATTATTTTACAGTCAAAGATTAGTGTCCTAATATCACTGGGAATCCTGAAGCATCGAAGATGTTAAACATTTTACGGATCATTTCTAAGGTTGGCACAGGAAAATGACAGGCTCAAAGATTAATGAAATGTACAAGTCTTTGCATGATATCCCCAACAGCAGCATGATCTATGAGTCATTTGTTTAATTCAAGTTAAAATATCTGGAAGCAAAGAGTGATCCCTTTAGACTTGAGGAAAGAGAGACCCACACAGTGAAATTCCACCTGATGCCTCAGTTTTTTACTTTTATCTGCTGGTATCATTCATTACAGTTTAAATATACAAGCAAAATTATCTTTTCTCTCACCTTTCAATACAATGATCAAAATGGTATGTGATTATGGATAATATTTAATGTTTAAGAATTCTTTTAAAAAGTACATAATGAATGAATACTACAGCTAATATAGCCTTCCTACGAGTGGTGATTCTGATGTCTTGAGTAACATTTGTCAGGAGCATCTGCTTTCTAACAAAGTTTTTTGAAACCAAAAGAATAAATACCAGCAGTAAAGGCAAAATTGAAAGGTGGCTGCCTCTAAACTGCAATATGCTTCTGATGGGGACCACCTCTTAAAAAATCAGTAGCATAATCTAAAAATGTTTGCTATTATTAATGATTATTCTTTCAAAATAAAAGCTTAGTCAGTTTTGTCCTCAGAAAGTAGCATTCTCCTTTCATTTATTTATCTTAAATCAAAAAAGCATGAATACATTTGAAAAAAATGTGTAAGCAACGAAGCAGTTAATTTAACCTTTAAAGAATGGTTGCTACATGTCAGTTACTATGATAGGCATTGTGCATAGCTGAAAAAATGGAAAATACAAGGTCTTCATATTTATGGAACATACAAGATCTTTATCTTCATGAAATATATAAGTATATTATGGAAAGTAAACACTTAGAAGTAACAACTATTTCGTTTGGTTTTTTAAAATGAAGATTATAAAGTCTATAATTATTCTGACCCTAAAGAGTGCTAGAAGAGAGTGCCATGGGATATTTTATACACAGATGACTTCTTTCAAAAAGTGACATTTAATTAGAGATCCAAAATAGAGGGAGTTGTTAGCCAGGTGAAGACAAGCATCACTTCAAACAAAGTCATTAGCCTTTACAGAACTCTGAGATAGGAAACAACTTGGAGATATCTGGGAGCAGAGTAGAAGTGTCTTTTAGGATACTAAAAGACAGAAAGGGCAAATAATTTCGCGAGATAAGCTCCAACTAGATCAGACATGGTCTTGTAGATCATGGAAAGGAGTGTTGGGTTTATTTTTTTAAATAATTTATTTACATATAAATTTCACATCTCTGTGTTCTCTGGGGTTCACCCCCCCCCCGACTTTTCTGTTTGGTTTATTTTTAATGCAATGAGAGGTCACCAGATTTAGTTAAAGGATTGACATAATGCAATTTTCATGTTTAAAATGTTTGCTCAGAAAAAAGTAAAAAAGAAAAAGACAGAAACCAAATGGTTTCACTAATATATGGGATATAGGAAAAATAAATAAGTAAATGTCATAAGGAAAAGTCAAAATAAGCTAACCACCAAACTGAAACACACAACTTGGGGCGGGGGGAAAAGGGGGAAATGGTGGAAAGGGTGGGGGGGTGAATCCCTTGGATTACAAAGATGTGAAATTTATATATAAATAAATTAAAATAAAATAAAATGTTTGCTCAGGTATCAATAAGTCAACCATAAAATTAGGAAAAACACTTATGAAGATATTTGGGAACCTCTAATGAGCTAGTTTCTCAGACATTAGCATGGTGGAAAAGCACTAGATTTCTCTGAAAAGATGGTTTTTCATACTAACTGCATCGTGTTGAAGTGTATAGCTGCGAGCAAGTCAGTAAGAATAGTTCACATTTGTCTATTATAATTTTGCAAAATACTTTTTCTACATTTTATTTTATCTCACCCATGATAGATACAAAGCATAGATTTTATCATCATTTCAAACGATGGATAAATTGGTAAATAACTTTTTAGAAGCTGTTCAGTTAACTAACAGTTGCTATGGAACTAGGATGTGAGTTATCCAATTCCTTATTCTGTCCTTTTATCTACACTACCACATTGACTATCCATATCACCTCTCCAACTTGATTCTTTTATATAGGCAATAAAAATAACAATCTCTCTCAACTATAATCACGATTTCATATGGCTCAAGTAAGATAGAGAACATGCCAACTCCTGAAAACCATGTCGTACTATCCAAATATAACCTTGGATTACTGTAAATGCTAGTCAGAAGTAAGGATGATGGTATATACTTTTGTTCATTAAAAACAAAACAAAACAAAAACAACAAAAACACAGGAGGAACAAGTTAGTCCCAAGGAGTCAATACTCTTTGGTGCAATTCCAGCTAAGAAATGTACTCTAGAGTAATGTGCTCTAGAATAATCCCTGAATAAGATCATTTAACATGAGGGAAACTGTAATCTTTGTGAGAAAGTCTAGTCAAGGGCTTGAATCATATTATCTACCATGTCACATATGACCTGGAACACTCTACAGGACACTGCCTAGCTCCTTTGGAGGGACGCAATGAATGCTGTTTATTTAGATACATGATATTCCTAATTATCCTACACATGATTTCCTCAAACTGGGTATTAATAATCATTGGTTATAAAAATATTACAAGGTATTCTTAGAGAAGATTTTATATTCAATAATTTTATATTCAATAATTTGGGAAATTACAAAGCTTCAGAGAATAGTAAAAGCCTCAATAGTTCTGATAGTAAAGAAATCTTAATGTTGATGCTGTTGATTTCCATCATGCTAGAACATTTTTTTCCTCATAACATTTGTCAGTATTTCATGCTGGATCATGGGTGAGCACATTTACATTATACCTGTTATTTTACAATGTTATATGAACCTTATGTAACTAAGAAAAAACAACTTTTATAAAAATTTTAGTTTGAAAAAATACACATTCATTATTTCCATTTCTCTATGCCTGTAGTTAATTTTTCCAAAGGTGTTTCTAAAAATTGAATTATTCAGTTTAACTTAAAATATTAGTATCATCTGAGGAGGTGAGAGCTCATTCCCCTGAATCTCATATAGTGATGTTAATCAATGCTGTCACAATGAAAAAAAATGGTACAGTTAGTTATCCTAACACTTCTATGAAATGGCTTCCAATATTACAATCATTGTTTAACAGTTCATAAAGTTGAAGTCCAAGGAAATACTTGGTTCATCAAAGGTGGCACAGCATAAAAGTAATAGACTCAGGGTCTGACTTGGGCAATCTAGTTCCATAATCCAGTCTTATAACCACTACCCTATGCTATTTCTTTCCTATCTGATGGACTCAGAAACTCTTATGCATATTTAAAAAGCATTCATAAATTTGTATTTCACTAAGAGAATAATAGGGTATTGGGAAGTCATTTACATAAGGTTCCTATAGAGTATACTTGTTAGAAAATCATGTATATGCAGAAGATTGATGTTCAAGCAATTTAGATTCCAGCCTATTCAGATCCATATACAAGGACAGCTTAAAGAAATGAAATCTTGATCCCATTAACACTTGTTAACTGCTTTAGACTATGGGGGCAGGCATGGTGGGGCACCCTGTAATCCCAGCTAACTGGGAGGCTAAGACTAGAGATCACTTGAGCCTGTGGGTTCAGGACTACCCTGGTCAACATAGAGAGACCTAGTCTCTAAAAACAAAGCAAACAAACAAACAAACAAACAAACAAAAAACTGCTTTAGACTATTCCTTCAGCATGTCACAACTGGAGGAACAGGACTGAGAGCTTTGGAAATTGTTAGGGTTCTACTCACCCCCAACTTGAAACAGAATAGCCATATTGTTTGTTTTAGAGCAGATTTTCACATAATAGATTGTTTGAGCAAAGGTATCTATGGCTTAAAAGCTCTTAAGTAATACTGAACTTCACTAAATTTTTGGTTCATTTCATTTAATCAACTTGTATCCATAATGTGGTTACTTTGAAAAAATAACAGAAAATAAAGGTTGGTATAGAAAAATTGGAAGCTTTGTGTATTTGTGGTGGAAATGTAAAATGGTACAGTGCTGGGGGAAATGGTCTAGTGATTCCTCAAAATATAAAAAAAGATCATATGATCAAGCAATTTCATCCTTGGGTAAGAAATGAAAGCAGGAACTTTAATAAATATTGCTGCATCTAGTTCATAACAGCATCAGTTATCACAGCCAAAATGTGGAAGCCTCCCCAATGTCTGTGAGCAGATGAATGGGATAAAAAGTAATATATAGATACAATGGAATGTTATCCTTAGACAGGAAAGAAATTTTGACACAAGTTGCAACATGGATAAACCTTGAAAATATTATGCTAAGTGAGATAAGTCAGTCACAAAAACTCAAATTTTGTAATGGCTCCAACATGAGATATCTAGAGTGGTGAAATTCAGACAAAATAGAATGGTGGTTGGATGCTAGGGGTAATAGAAGAGAGGCAGAGGCTATTATACAAGAAAAACACGGAAGAATACAGCATGTTTTTATTTTTTATTTTTTTTATTTTAGAAATATCTTACACTATTGTCTACCCCAAGGGTCTCCCACCAACTTGTCACCCGTGAAACCATCATCTTGCTCACTTGTGTCCATCCCTCTCCCCGATTATACCCACCTCCCCTCTCTTGTTCTATGTTTCAGTTGCGCTGTCAGTTAAATTTTTTTATCCATTTGTTTGTTTTCCCTATATCCCTCATATAAGTGAGACCATCCAATATTTTTTCTCTTTCTTTCTGGCTTATTCTGCTAATATAATTCCTTTAGCTGTGATGTTGCTGTGATTTTTTATTCACATAAAAATTATGTGAATGACATAATTTTTTTTTATTTTTTGACTGATGAACAATATTCCATTGTGCGCATATACCACAACTTTCCAATATATTCGTCTGTTTGGGGGCATTTGGTTTGCTTAGATATCCTGGCTATTGTAAATACTTGCAGCATGTTTTTAGATAGTGCTTGCCATGATTAAGGATTAGAACAGGTAAAGATAAAAAGAAAAAAATGAATAAAGATAATACTATAAAACACTTTGATCAATCTAAAAACAATTGATCCTTAATCACTTATTAGGCAATTAGTCATAAATTGTTAACAGGAATGTGATTGACTGTATTATCCTTATGTATCAATCAATTTATTCATCATGGTTAAGCCAGTCCTCTGTTTAGATGTAGCTGAAATGATTCCTGATAAGCTAAAACTGCTCTTGTACTTACTTTCCCTGAAGCAGGTTGTATCACTTTAACTTGTACAAACCTAAGGGTTTGTTTCAGAACTCAAGACTATCGATTATTTAACATTGTTTTGTTAAGAACATTACAAAGAGATGGTTTTAAGGCATTGATTTTAACCACCTAATCTGAAAAGATTCAGACTTAAACATCAAAATATTGAGTTTCTTGATGTTAGAAGGCTAGCTGTGTACAATCCTGGATATAAAAATCATAGTTTGTGAATATTAAAAATGAGACCCCAGTGAATGCCACCAAACAAGAAGAGGAACAAGTCCTCTCCTGCTTCCTAAAGGCTGAATATATTTGAGGTGAAGAGGTCTGTAAGAATTCTTCAGAATTCTTTCATTCTATAGCATACTGTGAATGAAAAGTTCCAATTTGGAAAGGTGTTATTAAACCTGAATTACAATTCAACTACTCCTTTGTATATGTTGTAAATTGGACTTTCTGTAACAAAGGTCTTTGTAGTCAAGAAGTTATGTATATTCTATAAGCTTAATTTTGAAATTCATTTTATTCTCAATGAATTACAATTAGTTAATAAAATTTGACTTAAAGGTTTGAAATATATACTATTTCTTCTTCATGTTTCTTCACATTTCTTCTTCACCTCATTTCAAAATTGAAGGAGAAGGTGATTTAGTATAAAGAAAAATACCAAGCTCTTTCAATTTTGCTTTGGGAATGTTATAGTACATAAGGTTTAGGACTTACAGCTCATACTCCTAAATCAACAGATTTATAGCAAGAAGATTCAGAAAATTTATAAATAAAAAAGCCACAGAATGAGTAAAATTAAGAGTAAATATACAATATGCATAATCTCATGGGTTTCTTAAATCATGTTTTAATGAATGAAGCAAAAATTTTCATCTAAAATGTTGATCAACATATTCAGAGGAAGTACTTAAAACAACTAAAATACTTTAAAACTACTTTAAAAGTAGAATAAGCTCATTCAAAGTCACAGTAACTAGAGAAGAGTAAGGTTGCATAGACACATGCCTGCAATCTTCCCTACTTTCGCAAGGATGAAGAAATGGCATATTAATACATGTGTATAGCAATTTAATGACCATATTATTAGCTATTAGGAAAACCTATGCTTCTGTTTTGCAGAAATGCAAAAAAAGTGATAAAAATATCAATAAATAAATAATGTGATAAAAATGTGATACAAATATGTTAAAAGTAGGGTATAAAGTGAAGATACATAAACACAATTGTTTTCAATATTTCACCCAAAGGGATGTCTTTACCAGTAGACTAAGTTGATGATATAGAGGGATGAAAATGATAACTATAATTACGTATCATATTTATATACACACATATATATATAAAGTTACACATACAAAATGATTTTCTTAGTTTTTGCTCTATGTAGAAATGCTTCAATATAGTAGTTTTCTTAGTTGTCGCTCTAGATACATAATCAATAACTAAGAAAACTACGTTCAACACTATAAATAAAACAAGACAAAATTCTACAAAGCTCTCACACAACTCATAGGAAACCAAGAAAACTAAAGGTATGAGAAATGGAGGAACATACACAAAAAATAGTAAAATGACAAATTTAATTCCTAACATTAAAAATTGGTTCAGTGAAGATGAACCAAATTTTCCAATTGCAGAAATTAGTAAGGAGAATTAAAAAACACAATTTTATACACTCTACAGGAAATTAACAAAATATAATGGCATGGGACGCTAAAAATAAAAAATGGAAAAATATATGTTATGAAAATATTACTAATAGCTATATTAATATCAGAATAAACCCTCATAAGAAAAATTTACTAGTGACAAGGGGATATTATGTAATGGTGGGTATCAATCAACCAAAATATATATAACAATTCGTAATGTGTGTACCAAACAACAGAGTTTCCAAATCAAGAACTGATAGAACTGAATGAAGAAATAGTCAAACCCACATTTTTAATTGGAATTTTGCTTTATTTATTTTTTTAATTCTATTTAATAAAGTACCATTCTTTTACATCTTTGTTAATATTTGGGCAATATAGAATTTATCCCCTTAGGTATGATCATCTTAGCTCTCTCACTAAAATGCCAATACTCCTCTGCCACAGTCTGTTATGCTTCCACCTGCCCCCTTTCCTTCTCATCCTTCTCTCCCTCCCACTCAGCTTCCCTCTCCCCACCTTTCTTGTATGCTTTGGATATGGTCAGTTTTCAAATGTTGGTTTTAAAGTTTGTCTTTGTTTGGTTTCACTATATCCCACATATAAGTGACTCCAGCCAGTATTTTCTTAATTCTGGCTCATTTCACTTAGCATAATACTTTCCAGTTTCATCCATGTTGCTTTAAATGGTAAGAGTTCAAATTTTTTGAGCACTGAGTATTTCATTTTGTATATATACCACATCTTCTTGAGCCACACATCTGTTTTTCAGCACTGTTTGTTTCCACATCTTGGCTATTGTAAATAGTATTGCTATAAATATAGGAGTGCAGGTTTCCCTTCAAATGACTGTTTTCATGGAGTAGAACTTTTGGATCATATGGCAGATACACTTTTAGTGTTTTGAAGAATCTCCAAACTGCTAAGTTAGAAATTTAAACACTCGAAGCCAGGCACAGTGGGGCGCACCTAAAATCCAAGCTATTGGGAGGCTGAGGCTAGGAATCACTTGAGTCCGTGGGTTTGCGATAACCCTAGGCAACATACTGAGACCTAGTCTTTAAAAAAAAAAAAAAAAAAAAAAAGGAAAAAAAATTAAACATCCTCTCCACATCTGATAGATGTCAGAAAATCAGCAAGGATATGGAAGTTCTGCACAATATCATCAACAAATAAGTTCTAATGATATAGAGGACATTTCACACAAAAATTAGCAGAATGCATATTTTTGTCAATCATTCATGAAATATTCACCAAAATATATTATATCCCAGACCATATTAGAATTTCTAGATGTTTAAAAGGTTAAAAATCATATTTGGAAGGTTGTCTTAGCAAAGGGACATCATATTAGAAATAGAAAAAGTAATAAAATCTTTAAACCTTGAAAATAAAATGATTCTTCTGAAAATAATCCATAGGTCAAAATAATACATCAGAAAGGAAAGACCAACCCATCAAACCTATCAGCAGCACCTTTCAGCCAAATGGAGTTTCAGCCCAGAAACAACATCCCACTCTGGAGCTGGAATCTTCAGATACTTTCAGATGAGTAATAAAGTCTGCAGCAACAGAAACCAGCTCCCTAAGATCAGACAGAACCATATGGAACTCCATCCTATTGTTAAAGTATGCCACAGCCCTCTGTGGCAGCCATTACCCCAGATAGAAGCACTGGAAAAGCACATATAGAGCACATTGTCTCCTGGAGACACCCAGCACCATCCGTGGTCTTGGGAGGCCAAGAACAAGAGGAAGCCAGTCCTACGGGTCACGCAGTGATACTGCATGCAGAGAACTCAGAAGCATGTGGGAGAGAGAGAGGAAGCAAGTGCCTGAGTGAGTGGTGAGCAGGAGTGAGTGGTGAGCAATGGTAGGAACAAGTTCTCCCGCAGTTGCAACTCGGACTACCCCAGAACCACAGGGAAGTGCTCTCGGGAGCCACAAGGCCTGCATCAGAGCCACAAATAAGTGCACTTGGGCGACACAGGGAAGCGCCTGCTGGCACAAGGGTCACAGAGGCAGCTGAACTCGGGGAGATGATCACAGAAGCACCCAAAGAGCCAAAGGAGTGTACGTACCCATGGATTCATAGCGCAAAGGGAAAAAAAGCCCAAGCCCGGCTCTTCTAATTGGCGTTACTGGAACAAAAACGCGGTCATTGCCCCTGACACGGCGAAAAATTGGCGCATCCCAGACGGTGCGCTGCTGTGGGACAAAATCTAAGGGTCTTGCTGCTGCGCAAATAGCTTGTGCTCTCACTTAATACACAGAAAAGGCATCAACAAAAAGTGGGTGGGGGACTGCTGAAGGCACTGCTAAATAAGAGTCCCCGCAGGCCCTCAAAGAAGTGATAGTTGGGGTAAGCTTAAGTCCCAGAAAGACACACCTGGGGCAACATAGTGAGACCTAGCCTCAAAAAAATAGCTGGGTGTGGTGATGCACGCCTGTAATCTCGCTACCTGGGAGGCTGAGGCTGGGGATCGCTTGAGTCCGGGGGACCATGGGCAACAAGAGTCTGTAATTCCCCGAGCAACAGAGCAGAGCGAAACCTAGTCTCAAAAAAAAAAAAAAAAAAAAAAAAAAAAAAAAAAAAAAAAAAAAAAAAAAAAAAAAAGGACACACCCCCTGGTCAGAACTTTCTAGGAAGAATAAACATGTCTTGGTAAAACTGTGGAGACCCCCAATATCCAAATACAGAAGCCCACAACAACCCAGTAACAACAACTAAAGGTTCTTCCTGTCAGCAGAGACACAGACAACAAGACCTGAGGGAAAAGCGGAAGGCACCTGCATCTCTACTCCTGCCCACCAACGCAGCAGACACATTTACAAAGCAGCAATACCACCAAGAAGTAGCGCCCACTGGCATCAGTGGCATTAGCACAAGGGCAGGGCAAGTCCAAAAGCAAAATATGGGGAGAAGGAAAATCACAGATGATCAAACTAACCATACTGAGATAAATGCACTGAAATCAGCAACACGGGCGCAGAAAAATATTACGACCCGACAGGAAAATAATTCAAAACTGTCATAATCCAAAAACTGGAAGATTTAACAGAGAGGACATAAAAGGAAAAGAAAAAGAAAAAAGATGAAAACAACAATCAATGAGTTAAGAAATGAGAATGAATCCTTAAAAAATATTGATGGAAACTAACAGGACAATGGGGAAGACTAAAAAGCTCAGGGAAAACCAAGAACAAAGAATACAAGAAATGGAAGAATGAATTAGCACTCTTGAAGATTCAGACCTACACTGGAAAAAAAAAAAAACAGCAAAGGAAAACAAGTGAAATTGCTCTCAGAGAAACATCTGACAACTTGAGAAAATAACATCAGAGTAATAGGCATCCAGAAGAAGAAGAGAAAGATAAAGGAACTGAGAAACTATTTGAAGAAATAATCGAAGAGAATTTCCCAAATCTGAAAGAAAGAAATAAAAATAGGCATACAAGAAGCTAGAAGAATACCAAAATACTTTAATGAAAAGAAAACTACGCCAAGGCACATAATAGTATTCAAGAAAAGGAAAAAATAATGGTGCTTGACAGCAGGCAAAAAAACAGATAACCTATAAAGGAAAACTTGTAAGTCTCACCTCAGATTTCTCAGAAAAAACACTCAGAGGACGAAGACTATGGAGTGAGGTATACAAAAAACTCTAAGATAAAAGATGCTAGCCAAGAATATTTTATCCTGCAAAGCTCTCCTTCATCTTTGAGGAAAAAATATGATCCTTCTCAGACAAACAAAATCTCCAAAAATTCACTATAACCAAATCCCCCCTTCAAGACACACAAGAAGCCTTAAAATGTAAAAAAAACTGAAGAATGAATAGGGAGAAAAGAACAAAGAAATGAATTGAATTACCAAAAAATATATAACAGAGAGATGGATAAATGGAAATATATAACATTTCACAAAGAAAGTTCTCAAATCAAAACTCAAGTTTCAGCTTCAAGAAAGTAAAATAAAAAGTGGAAAGTAAGTCAAAGGTAAGCAGAAGTAAGGAAATAAAGATAAAGCAGCAATAAATGACAGTGAAAATAAGAAATCAATAGAGAAAATCAATAAAACCAAAAGTTAGTTCCTGAAAATAACATTGACAAAGTTTTAATAAGTCAGACAAAGATAAAAAAGAGTGAAGACAAATCATTTATGTGAAGAATTAAACAGGGACTATCATTAGTATTATTACAATAGTAAAAAGGTTAATAAGGTGTCTTATTCCATTTGGACTGCTGTAACAAAATGTCATACATTGGGGAGCTTATAAAAAAAAGGAATTTTATTTCTCACTATTCTGAAGACTAGAAGATCAAGATCAGGCTGCCAATGTGGTTGGATGAGGGGCCTCTTATATTTGCAGATTTTTCACTATCTCCTTACATGGTGGAATATCTGTCCCGGTTTGTTTTATCACTATACAACAGTATACAGATGACAAATAGTCACACGAACTGATGTTCAACATCACTAGGCAAATTAATGCTACAATGATCTATCATTGTATAGCTATTGAAACAACTAAGACAAAAAAGTGATATCAAAGACCTATGAAGATGTGAAGTAACTGGATCATTTAAATTGTTGATGGGTACACAAAATGGTACAGTTACTCTTGACAACAGTTCACTTCAAAACTAAAATAGCAGTTACTGTTACTATAAGATGCTGTAATTGTACCCTTGGGCTTTTATCCCAGAATAATGCTAACTTACATTCATGCAAAAACTTATTCATGAGTATTCATAGAAGATTTTTAACTATCTTTATATTTAAATTTATTTTATGAAAACATGTTTGATTCTTGTTCTAGGTATCCCGGTAATCTCTTACTTTTAATTTGAATATTTAGGCTATTAATGCAATTACTGATATAATCTGATTTAGGTCTAATATTTCATTATTTATTTTAGTTTGGATCCTTATGTCTTTTTTCATATAGTTCACTTTTCCTACTATTTCTTTGGATTAGTTAATAAATTCTAAAATTCCATTTTCAGTTGTCAATTTACTACTAAGCTACATCTATTGCACTAATTGCTAATAATCCTTGTGTAAGTTCAGATTCTTTCATTATTTTCATTCTATTATTAAGCCCAGTAGAATTTTAATTTCAGATATCATGTTTATAAACTATACATGTATATTTATAGGTATACCTACAAATTTAGGTATAAATTGTTGGTGTACCATTACTGTGTTTCCCATTTTTCAATCATTCTTTACAACGTATTTCCTCTTAATACACTGAGCATAATTACAAGGGATATTTTAAAGTCCTAGCATGAGAATTCCAACTTCTAGATTTCAGGATTGGCATCTGTTGGTTGTGCTTTCCTTTGAGAGAGGGTCATTTGTCCTTGATTTCATATGTCAGATAACTTTGACTTATACACTTGACATTTTGAGCATTATGTAGTGGAAATTCTGGATTTTGTTATATTGCTTCAAGATATTGATATTTTGGTTTAACAGACAATTAATTGGCCTAGAATTAGGCCAAAATCCATTATATCATTTATAAGCATTAACCCAGTAGTGAGTTCAGTTTCTTGGACATTAACTGTAAATTGATTTTAACTTTCTCCATCCACATAGGATTTAGATGTTTAACAGGGACTCAAACTACCTAACAGATTTTGGGACTTCTTTTTCTATTTCTTTCCTTCTTAAGGTACCTGTGATTCTCTACTATGTTTATTGCTCCATATTTCTTCACCGCGTATTCTGGCCAAAAATAAAATAGCTTTCACCCATAGAAACAACCATATTAACTCCGATTGTCTTCAAGGTAAAGCTAAAAAAAAAAAAAAAAAAAGGTATGTTCATTCCATTTGGATCATTTAATATATGTTTCTACTACTTTGAAATATATATATATATATATATATATATTGTTCAGCAAAATACTCAGTTACTTTTCATGCACTTTTAGTAGAATATATAGCTGCTATGTGCAAGAGGATTGGTTAGTTAAGTTCTCATTCTTCAATAACAGACACTAGACTCATCTCTCTTTTTTTTTTTTTTTCTTTATTGAGGTAGCACTGATTTACAACACTATATGATTTAGGAGAATAGGTTCACACCTTCTCAGATGTACTTTACCACACCACACCCACCATCCAAGCAGTCATAGTCTTTTGCCATAGCCCAAAACATTGAAAGGATATTAAAGTTAAATATATTCAAAATGGGTTGTCTTCAGTGTTCAGACTTATGTGTGATATAGATTGAAGAAACAAACTAACAAAAAAGCATAGCTTTTTTTCTCCTTTTCAATCAATGAAGTGAGAATCTCAAAGAATTGAGAGTACATTTGTAACCTAGAGAACTGGACCTCATGTGGACATTAATGAAAAGAGTGTTTGGCATTTAACTTCTGTAAATAAAGTTGCTGAATAGAACTACTTCAGTGATCGATAGTATCCAATTCAGCTTTTTAAGCCTTTCTAGTTGTAAAGGACAAGGGAAAATAAATCAATTGAGGAAATGTTCTGACCTTGCTAAATTTCTTAATTAAAAAAATTATGTGAAAATATGTACTTTGCCGTCTCAGATTGTTCTTTCGTTGCCTCAGATTCTATGCTCACACAAAAAAAAATGGGAGAAGCACTGTTGAACATTTGTGGTGCTTTGGTTATTCCATTGTATGTATACTTTAAATAAATATTACCCATCATTAAGACTGATTTCCTCCTGCAAGAATCGCTTGTTACCTTGGTCATGGCACTGTATTTCCAAAATGGCTTTGCATTCACTTATATTAGGTTCACCTTGATGATCTGTCCTAACCCCGAGGAAATAGGAAAAATGTTCTGAATTCTAATGTAAAGCTTTTGTTTTCTTTGACTCAAAGCAATAAAGTTCCTTTTGTATCTCTCCTGAGGAGTGGATGGGTTATATTAATGAACTTTTCATTTTTACTTACCATGGGAATGTTGAAGATCCCATCTTTTTGCATGGATCTCACTTTTAACTTCTTACCCTCAAGGTTTTGGATTCTTCCCTAAAAGGTTTTTATACCCAGACAACTTCAGATTCATTTTCCCCTTCATCTTTTTTTATTTCTTCCTTTACAGGACAGACCTTGAGTAGTATTAACTCGTTTGCTTACATTGCTGGTTTTCCATTCCCCTCTTCCACCTCTTCCTCTTATTCTTTTTCTTCTTCATTACATATATAATTTTTCTTTGTTGAAAGTATGCCATATAATTTAAAAATTATCTTTTATTCATCATTTAAATATTTGACTGCTACATATTCCATATTAATGACAACATCAAAAGTTCTTATTAAATTATCTCTACTTCTCAAGACCTAAATTAAGTTCATTTTTATCACTCATAAGAATATTTATATGAAAAAGAAATTAAAATGACAGTACAGAAATCTAAAATTATATATATATAGATAATATAGATAGTATAAATGTGTGAAAATACTAAATACAATATAATAAGGAGTCTTGGGATAGTGTATGTCCTTAAAGGCATTTAAAAATTTCTAAATATATACTGACCAAATTAGAACATTGTTTGCAACCTCTGATTCAATAACTGCTCCCTTGTTCCATGCATCATGAAACTGAGAACAAAAGAGGTTTTGCTTAATCAGCATAGCTCCTCACTTAAGGTCCCTTTCTGACAATCATGATTATCATAAATTTATGAAAAAACCAGAAAATCATTTTAGCTTTATAATAAATTGATATATTTGCTAGACACTATGCTAAAAGAAGTTATAACAGTAGCAGATAAAATAATAAAATATTCACTATTATCATCCTTTATTCTTAAATCTCAGGCATTAAAATCTCCTTTCAGTTGCCAAATTTTTTTTTTCTTGTCAAATGGTCACAGTTAGCTTAGGTGAATGTACAAGATTCTTTGAAAAATGACAAAGGAAAAAAATGCCTTTCCTCAAAACAGGTAAGATCTAGAAGCTTAATATATTTTGTCACGTAAAGCAAGACCAAGAATCTAAGGAATCTAAGTGTACAGGAAAGTATTTATTTTATCACGACTTCCGAGGCACAAGTTGTGAACTGCAAACCACAGATGAAGGAAGAGGTATCCAGAGCACACAGGACATTACTCAGATGGTATCAGTTGCCTTTTCTGCAGCATGTTGCCACTTTTGATCAAATACCTCATTAGAAGAACACCGAAGAGTCCAGAGAAACTTCTGGAAGTTGTTTTTCTCCAAAGAAAGCAAATACTGTACGGGGACATTTTCCAAGAAAAAAACAATTCATTGTGAATTCAACAGACTGCAGCTATATTTTCCTATTTTGTAAAGACAAAGTGTTGTGGCCTTATTTTTTTTTATATGAAAACACTGAAGTCCAGATAAAGTAAATTATTTTATTAATTTATGTAACTGAAAAGTAGTAGAACCAAGACTCTAAGATGTTAAGTTTAATGGAAGTGCGGCAGGGTCTGGAAATCGCAGTTTGAGTCCCGTCCAGGTCAACACAGCCAGAACTAGTCCCAAAAAATAGCTGGGAATGGTGGCATGAGCCTGTAATCCTTGCTACCTGGGAAGCTGAGCCTGGGGATTGCTTGAGTCTGTGGTACCCCGGGCAACGTGAGCCTGTGGTTCCACGGACAAAAATAGCGAAACCTAGTCTCAAAAAAAAAAAAAAAAAAAGCAATTTCCATTTGTGTTGTCTCAGCATATAAGCTCCATGGACAAGCTTTTGGTACATTAAATACATAAAATATTTACTGAGTAATTTGAGACTCCAGAGAGATTAAAAGAAAATCAACCAGCATCTCTTCTCAAGAGTGCTTATAATCTAATGAAGGACAATCAAAATCAAAAATTAATATTTTTACACTTAAAAAGAGCAACAACCATGTGTCCCTAGGCCTAATTCTTACCCTGGGTGTGGTTTTATAAATGTTGGTAATAAACCAAATTTGATTTATGTATTGCATTTTATGTGAGAAATGACTGTGACTCTATATGTCCTTGATTCACCTCAAGAAATAACCACACAGCTAGTGTAATAACTTGATAATAACCACTGCTAATTTGATGATTACCACTGGCATTTAATGAATTGAAAAAAAAAGTATGAGATTGAATGAAGGAAAGAACTCTTTACAAGGGACATAATTTGGTTTATAAAATTGATTAATATTTTAGTTCTGAAGTATATTGAAATGCTTTATTTGCATATGCATATACATATAGCCAAAATGTATATATAGGTATTTGTGTGTGTATATATATATATATACAGATATATGCAATATATATGCATACAATGTATATATGTTACATATATCATATATAGTTATATATGTCATATATTTTAATTTCATTTCATGAACATGCATATAGTGGATATTTAGATGATTGGTTTGCAAAGGTGAATTTAGGAATCAATCTCTAGGGGAAAGCATGTGTGTATGTATGTAAGTATGTTCATGCTACACAGTTAGTCTAGTAACTTGAGGATAATATATACTTATATATAAATACACATGCGTTCCCCTCTAGATCATAGTTTTCTCGATGTAGAGAACCTCATTCTTTTCTATGTGCACATATTCACTTAATAAATATGCATTTCTCAATTATTCATTTATAGGTAAAAATGATGTGAAGGAAATGTGTTCTGATTCAGTAGAAAGATAATTGTTTTCTCATAGGACTCAGAAGCTGTTTCTACAATGTAAACATGAAACATTAAAACCTTGCTAATTTGGTGCTTCATTTATAATGTTAAGTTGATAGTCACATATATGTTAGTTTGCCAGGAGTACATATGAAAATTCTTTTGTTACCATATATTTATTTTTTTGAAATAGAAGTCTCTAAATACTGAGAAGTAGTATTTCTTGGAAAATTCAACAGGTTTTTAGAGAATTGATTTGCATTTCAGTAAGTAGTTCATGTTTTGCCCAACAGCATTTCCAGCCATGTAAAGAGTTGGAAACCAAGATTTTTATTTGGAAAAGAATCAAAATTTTGGTTTTATTCACTGTTCATAGGCGCCCAAATTTTCAGGTCCTCTAATCTTGATGCGATGAAAGAAAAGTTTGCATAAGAGACAATTCGCTTTCAAATCTTAAGGTATTTTTGGTTATTTGATTTTCATCTAAAATTAAAAGAAAAACTACCAGCTTATTCTTTTTAATCTCTGCGATGTTTGTTTTTAATGATAAAATTTTGCATGTCTTTGTCAAATGTATTGTTATCTTCTTTTATGCTATTGCAATTTTTATGTTTATATTAGCAATTATAGTTTGTAGTACATAAAAACTACCAGATTTTCATATTGACCTGGTATCCTAACATATTCACTAAAATTTTTATAAATATTATCAATTACAAAAGTTTTTTTTTAAAATTGTGGTAACATTGGTTTACAATACTGTATAAGATTCATAGGTTTAGACCAATTCCTTAGCATATTCTACATACCCATTCATGCCATGGAAATAAACACACTTTGTTTTATCCTTTCTAACTGATTTATGTGGCTGGAATTTTCAGTACTGTGTTGGTCAGGGTTGATGAAAATGAATGAATATCCTTGCATCATTCCCAGTGCTTGGTGGAAATTATTAACTGGTTCAAGCATCAAGTTTTACATTTTTTATAATGGCATTTACAGCATTTTGAAGTTTCTTTCCGTTTCCATTTTGCTGAAAACAAAGTTTTTTTAACAATCATGAATGGGCATTGATATTTGTCTTCTGTATTTTTTGTGCCCTTTGAGAGGATCATGTGATTTTTCTTTTAATTTGTTAATATGGTCAATTATCGGTCTGATTTTAGAATATTGGCCCAAACTTGCATTCATGATATAAACCTATTTGAACATAAATAATGAATTATCACTAATATATTGCTGAATAGGATTTCTTTATATTTTATTTTTAAATATATTTTTACTTTGATTTACAACACTTTTATATGATTGATAAGGGTATAGGTTTATAGATCTTCAATATATTTTTCCATACCATTCCTATCACTAAATCATAAAAAATCCTCTACCATAGGACACAAGGTCCCCTATCCTCCCGGCTCTTCCCTCCTGTTGAGACCTCCCCATCTAGTGATCTCAATTTTGAGCTCAGATTTCTAAGATTATTTTGGTTTAATTTTCCATTCTTTTGTTTCTTTACATTTCAAATAAGAGTGAAATTATCTGGTATTTACCTTTCTCTTTATGGCACAATTGCCTCCTGTCAATCCTTATTGTTGCAAATGACAAGATTTCCAGAAACAAGTGTTCACAAGGGTTGAGGGGGAGGGAAGGACCTTTTGCACATTGTTTGTGGAAAAGCAGGCTGAGAATAGTAGGAGGTTTCTGAAAATATAAAAATTAAGTCTACTATAGGATCCAGAAATCTCATTCCTAGTTATCGACCTAAAAGAACACAAAATCACTGATTTGAAGGGATATATGCACTCATTTCTTCATTACTCTAACATATAAAATACAGAAGTTGTAGAAACAACTTAAGTGTCCAAAAACATATGAGTGGATAAGAAAAATGAAGTGTATAACTACCTAATACACTATAAAATTGATTTGTTAATATTTTAAGTGAATTTTGGCATCTATACTCATGAAATATATTGGTATATTTTCTATAATTTTCTTTCTTTGAGATGTCTTTCTCAGTTTTGGTGTTGTGTTATATTTTCATCAGAATAAAAGGTTGTGCACTGTTTTCTTGGCCTTGGAGTTTCCTTTAGGAGTACATTTTAATTACAGATTTAAATAATTACTTTTGAGGTCAAAATTGACAAGTTTTATCTTTAAAGTAATTTATCCATTTTGTCAGTGTTCTCATATCATTGTCAAAAAGTTGTTCATAAGGCAGGCATGGTGGTGCATCCCTGTAGGTGGCAGCCTAGGAAACCTCGGCCGAGTCCAGGGATCACGGTTCAAGTCCCTGGGAGGGCACGTAGTGAGACCTAGTCCCTAAAAAATACCTGGGCATGGTGGTACGTGCCTGTAACCCCAGCTACCTGGAAAGCTGAGGCTAGGGATTGCTTGAGACTGTGGTACCCCGGGCAGCGTGAACCTGCAGTTCCACGGGCACAAAATAGCAAGACCTAGTCTCAAAAAAAAAAAAAAAAGTATTCATAATATTTCATTATTATATTTAATGTCTCTAGAATCTGTAATGGTGACTCCTCTTCAATTTGTGATATGGCTAATTTGTTTTCTCTCATTTATTCCCTTGGCCGTTCTTGTTAGTTATTAATACATATTTTTTAAATTTCAGTTGTAAGTGTAAGACAGGTATCATGCTCAAATTTATTTAAAGTTTTCTTTTTGACATTTCTCAGCTGCTTTTTAAAAATTAAGATAATTTGGTTTACAATATATATGATTTAGAGATAAAAGATCACACCTTTCAGACATGTTAGTACACCATACCATAATTCAGTAGAGTCTACTGTGTCCTCTCGCACTTTGTTCTCTGCCACTCACACTCTGCCTCTGGCAACCTCAATTCTCTGGCAGATTTCTAGGGTTTTTTATTGGCTTGATTCTAGCTGATCTTTTCTGTTTGTTTCTCTATATTCCTTATATATGTGACACCATCTGATATTTGAATTTCTCTCTCTGATTCATTTAATTTGGTATTATCCCATCCAGTTCCATCCATGATGTTGGAAACAAGGGATTGTCTTTTTGAGTGATATTCCATTGTGTAAATACCATATCTCCTATTCCACTCATCTGCCATTGGGCATTTCCATACCTTAGCCACTGTAAATAGTGTTGCAATGAATACAGGAGAGCATGTATTTCTTTGAATTGGTGTTTTTGTATTTTATGGGGGGTAGGCATCAAAGAATGGGAATGCTGGATCATCTGGCAGATCCATTCTAATATTTTCATAAAATGCCATTGGTTTTCCACAGAGGCTAGGACCAATCTACATTTCCATCAACAGTGTGGGGGAGTAACTTTTTCTCAGTATCTTTATCAACACTTGATCTTTAAGATATGAACTATTCTCAAGGATTAAGATAATATCTCATTTTGGCTTTTTGTTGGCATTTCCCTGATGATAAGTGATGATGAGCATTTTGTCAACTACAAAAAACTCATACACATAAAAAAAAAAGCACACCAAATATCCCAGTGAAAAAATAGAAAAAGGATCTAAATAGGCAGATGATCTAAATAGATACTGCTCTAAAGAAGATATACAAATGGCCAACAACAGATGTGAAAAAATTGCTCTTATGACATTATTTTACCATTCTTTTGGTGTAAATCTACTGGTGAAAATTTCTCCCGTTTTGAATTTATTTGGATATTATGAGTTTGCCTTTATTTCTGAAGGACTTTTCATTGAATAAATTTCTGGAATTCTTTTTTCTGAGTTGTTCTGTCTTCTTAGAAATCTGCCCTATATATTCCAGCCCACTCTGTTTCTTAAATTCAAGGAAAACATGCTGTTATGGATAGGGGCCCCTGCTGCTTTGTGGTGTGGAATGTGCTTCAGGCAGAAAATCAGTGTGAGCTTACAGCTTACCTCATTTATTTTCCTGTGCTGCCTGTTGTCCAATATGTGAAAATAGTTATTTCATATATTTGGTCTCATTTTCTAGTCACTGTCAGTGGGAAGATAAATGCAGTCTCTGCTATTTTATCATCGCCAGTAATTGGACTTACATAATATCCACTTTTTTATTTGTTCATTTACAACATTTCTAATGTTATGGGAAGCACTGAAAAAGTGTGCATAAATTGAGATGCATTGATACCCAGGATCTATGTTTTAATTTCAATATAATTCGGATTCAACTGTAACCTCAGATGGCAAAGGACAGTTTTTTTGACAGATTACTTTTTTAAACTCATTCCCTGTTTGATGCTAAAAATTTTTTATCTTGTAAAAATACAAATTATATTTGAATGTCCAAGGTGTACCAAGAAAAATCATTTTAACTCAGATTTTCCCTGGAGAGATGTGGGTGACTCAAATATGTACTCTCACTAAATTGTTTATACTGGCAACTGTTCACTTCCAATCAAGAGTACTCTTTTCTTTCATTTTTCATGAAATAAATTTTTGACTAATCAAAACCTAACTGACTAAGACTGTACTTAATTTTTTCTTTGATACTATTCTTTTTGTCTTATTTATTTATTTGGCAGGAACTAATGACAAGAAACTATTTGTTATATTAATTCAAAAATAATGAAGTAAATAGAAAATTAGGACATTTTTCTCTAGAACACCTATATTAGTGCTTCCCAAAGTTCCATCTCTGACAAGCAAAAGGAGATGATAAATAACATGCATCTTCTTAGCTCCCCATATCACCATGTACTCTTAATAATCCTTATCGTATACACTCATCTGAATACTCTTGAATATTTTTTTTTGGTCTATTGTACCCTCAAACTTCTTTTGAAGAGATAACTTTTCCTTAACATACTTTATGAAGAGTGGTTTATGAGATGAGAAAAAGTAACTTTTACTTTGGGGAGTCCCATGTTATTTTCAAATTATCAAATCTCCAATTTGGATAACTTAGAAGCAAATAATTTCTGCCACCCTTTTGAATCATTTAATTATTCAACCAATTTCTATTGACTATGCTCAGCATAGTCAATATTCATTTCCTACTCTGAAATTTTTATTATCTCCATTGATGGGGATCTTGGTGACTCCTTAGATAAACCATTTCTTTGTTAGACTCCCTGATAATTATTACCCTCTTTCTTATGTTAACCTAAAAGCTGTGTACCTGCCATTTGATGAGATGTAGATTTATTTTCAATGTTTTCAGAAACCTCCATGTTGTTTTCTGTACAGTCATATACCCACACTGTAATGAGTATTTTTCTCCCAAAACTTGTTTCTAGATTTTTTTTTGTTGCAGTTCATTCTCATAGGTGTGAAATGTTAGCTTATTGTGGTTTTGATTTCCATTTCCTTGAAGGTAAATGACAATAAACATTTTTTTTCATGTGGCTATTGGCCACATTTGTCTTCTTTGGACAATTTGGACAACTGTATGTTAGCTCTTCTGCCCATTCTCTATTAGGTTAGTTGCTTTGTTGTTGAGTTGTATGGATTGAAGAATGGAGAGTAAAAAAAACAAACCCCAGGACATTTATCCTGATAAGCATACCTGGTCTAGACATTTGGACATCCATTCCTTTCTGCTCAATGTATGTTACTGCCCTCTTTAGAAACATACTTACCCTTTTCATCATCAAAACTAAAACTGCTCTCCATAAGCTCATTTTCTATTTTCTTTCCACGCTAGTTATCACAGACTTAATCTCCCATAGGTCTCCATTCTTTCCAAGATGTTTGGTATATTCTGATACAATTATCATGAAATCAACTTTCACGCATGCCTCATTCAGATTTATTTCATCCATGCATTTTCTGGCATGGAGTCAGAGCTTCTTCTGGCAATGGCACTTGACCACTCACTATGTGGCAATCTATAATCCTCTGAGATAGTCATCTATTTTTAAAAATTACATAGTGGATTAAATTGGTTTAGTGACACTTCTGTATAAGGCAGTGCTAATGATAATGCATCACATCCTTATGGGGAAATTACCATATTGTTCGACTAAAATAGTTCCCCATACATATTATGAGCACATGTGATGAAATCGGTTTATGTTGATATTACCATCAATATTCATTTTTGTTGTTATTGTTGTTTTCCTATCAATTTTCTTTACAGGAGGCAGTTACTGTGCTTATTATGAGACTGATGTAAAATGAATTGGAGAGTAAAATTTGAAATTTCTCTTTGTATATCTTGGGTATATCAGTCTTCTGTCAGATGTAAGAGGGGCAAATATTTTCTTCCATTCAGTTGGGTATCTTTTTGTTTCACTAGTAGCTTTTTCCACTGTGCAGAAACGTTTAAGTTTGTTTAAAAGCGGTCCTGCTTGCTTATTTTTGCTTTTCTTTCCTTTGCTGTTGAGCTAAGTGGCAAAAGGCATCATGAAGTCAATGTTGTGTAGTAATTTATCCATGTTTTCTTCTATGTATTTTGTGGCTTCAGGCCTTATATCAAAGACTTTTATCCATTTTGAGTTGATTTTTGTATAAAGTGTGAAAGAGTTCTCTAGTTTCATTCTTTTGTATTTTATTGTCCAGTTTTTCCAGTATCAGTTGTTGAGGAGATTCACTTTTCTTCACTGTTTCCCTGAAATAAATGCTACTTGATTGTGGTGTATGATCCTTTTAACATATTGCTGAATTAGGTTAGCTAATATTTTGCTGAGGATTTTTGCATCTGTATTCCCTGGGGATACTGGCCTATGGTTTCTTGTACTGTCGTCTGGTTTTAATATCAAGGACATGTTGATCTCATAAAATAATTTTGGAAGAGTTTCCTTATATTTCATGCGTATTCAACCATTGAAGCATTTTAGAGAGCTATTACTATCTTTACTGGAGAGTAAATTGAAACTTAAGGCAGTTTTATAGCTTACCCAAGAACAAACCATATGGTGGGTTTGTTTACATATTCTCTTCTTTTCTGTTGACTTTTTTTTTCATTTTAAATACTCCATACCTTAACATACTGGTTTTCAAATAATTGAGTTTTAGAAAAAATAACTTAACTCTGATAACACAATAGAATTCAACACTATGGACTCAGTGGTAAAGGATAACAGTAAGCTGTATTTTGTCACAAATATAACAGTAAGGTTAAGTATGGAGCTGGAAGTATGGCACAAGGCTTAAGGAAAAACATCAAGAATACATTGGTAACACATAAGAAGCCAAACATAAGAGATTCATAGTATTGTTTGCATCTTTCTAATTAAGCTCATGTATAAACTTATAAATGTCCTATTAAACATACTTCCATATAGATTAAATAAATGGTAAAAATTGTTTTCTACAGAAAAAGTATAAAATATGAAACACAAATATTTGGACATAACCATTTTAGTACATACACTTAATAAGGAAAATCAGTTTCTTTCAGATAATGTGTAGGATAAAGTATTTTCAAAGGTTGGATCCTGTGTATATACTGTGATATTTCAAGCAATAATCAGTAAATAAATGTACATAATTAATGCTAAAAGACAATGGTTATTTTAATACATTATTTTATTTAAAAGGGGAATTATTTTATTTTTGTTTGCTTTTTGATAATTAGTTAGGAATCTTATAATGAAAAACAGCTGTTCCAGTGAGTTTTGATTGTCAGAATCCACAGCCATCCATTACAATATAGGCAACACAGTATGCTGACCATCTGGGTTTATTAACATTATTCTACAAAATGGCTAGGCATGAGCAATTCACTGAAACCTAATTCCAGTGCCCCCCCCCCCCGTTTGCCTATTTCAAAAGGACTCCATTTGACAATATTTTGGAGCAGGTGCAAAGCCATTTTGGAGTTTCCTATGGAGGTTTATACAAATGGCTGGCTTCACTGGACTGAGTCTCGGATTTCCTACTACCAGAGTATTGAGGCTTGGGCATAATTTGGTTTATATGCCTGTCAACTTAATTTGGTCTCTTCCTATACATTTTTTAACTCTTTTTTCCAAATCATACCTTGTTATTAACTAGCACAGCATTTCTCAAATGAAAGAAGTGAGAGCAAGATCACAGTTAACAGTGAATGATTCATTGAAAGAATTTATAGACTAATCTTTAAGGAGTTACATTTGTCTGAAGTAAATTTTGATCCAGAATCATTTAGAATACTCTGATAGGTTACTTGACCACTCCTACTCTGAGCTCTTCTGCCTTTCTTATAGAGCTTGCATGAGAATCAACTGAATTGCTGTATAAGAAAGCATTGAGAAACACAAAATGCTCTAACAATGTAAGATATTTGGTGAGAATGACAGCGAAGGTGATCATGATTGTTAGAGGGAGAAACTCTAGAAAAGGTATGATGTAGTAGCCCCTGCTCTACCTTGATTTTTTTCATTCTTGTTCAGTTAATGTGTTGGATGTGAAGATGACTTTTAGCAGATGGCGTTGTTTACATACCCACAGCCATTTCCCAGCACACTAGAAGAGACAGCAATTGCAAAGAACATGCCTAAAGTAGAACAAGGAGAACATACTGTAGAGGGGTTAAGTATTAAGACAAGGGAAGTAGAATCATTGAGTCCCTTTAGCTGTGGAAGAACACAGTTAAACCACTTCCTTTAATTTTACTGGTCATTCTGATTTTTGTAAATTCCTTCACTTGCCAGTTCAGCAAGTGAAATTTAAGATAATCATGATCATTCCACGATCGTAATCTTGTGAACACATATGTGATGCTGTACTTGCCAATAAGAATGTTTCCATAGGGCATAAGAATGCTTCCAAGGGTGTTTGTCAAATGATTTTCTTTCTTAAGGAAATAACTCTGTCTTTGGGTGAGTCTTACCCATTTTGCAAATTTAGAAACAAGAAAATCATGAAGAAGGTAATGTAGAACAATTAATTTGAAAAGCTACTGAATAACTATGGCAATAGTCTGCATCTATTCTTATTTTATGATACAATAACATTTCTTTTCTAATCATTCTGTTATTATAGGTCTAGGCAAAGGACCATGATCCTTGAAGCCTTGAGATTTTTTTTCAGAAAAGGAGAACTATCACAGGCTCACATTATTTACTTTATCTCTAACTGTGGATCCACATTAGATTCATAATCTAATTATGTCAATTATTTGCCATAAGCATTTCAATAGCTCTCTACTGTCCTCACCATAAAATTCTTTACTAAGCAGTGTATAATCTGTCCCCTTCTTAACACAGCAGTTTGATTTTGTACAAATACACTTTAACAGCCTGCACTATTGCTGCAATAAAATCATTTAGTTACTATAAATCCCATGATCTTTATCCCAGGAAGTTTATATGAAATGTTCTTTATTTACAAATGAATAATAATTTTGTATATTTTATATAGTAACTGAAAGACTTCAAGAATACTTCCCAAATTATTTAAACCTAGTTGTTTGCCTTTGCAATATTATCTTCTAGCACTTTAACATATTTTACAATACTAAAACCTGCTTTATTGTGAATTAATGGAGAAAGGATGGATTTTTTTAATAAAGGGTACTGGGAAAACTGACCCAATAAACTGAAATTAAAAATAAAAACTCAAAAGTGTAAACTATAAGGCAACAAATTCATATTGTTGGTTAATTCAAAATTAAGGTTTTCTATACACTGTGTACAAAATTAAAGAATAGGTGAACACATTCACATAAAAAAACAGCAATTGGTAAAAGAATACAAATAAATGTACAAATAATATGAGAAGTTTTTTAATGGTTCAGTGATGAAAAGTTACCATAAACTGAGAAGAATATTTCACTTGTCCTCTGTACTTTTGTTAGTTGAAATAAAGGGAGAGAAAAGAGAAATAGCAAATTTTATTTTCAAAGTAACTTCCACATTATGTAAGGCTATGAACCCTAACAGTTTTTTCCTAGTATATTTTCAAAATAAAAATATCTTTAAATATCAAAATATTTTTCCTCTAAAATTATGCTCACATCAATGAATGCATCTTCAAAATATATATTTTAAAATATCAATTATTAAATAACTTTGCTTGTTTCTGTTTTTCAGAAAAGGAGTCAACATAAACAAAATTGAGAGGTAAACCCAGAAACTGTAGTTGGAAATGCTATCACTGTTACTTATAGGTGTGACCTTAGGCATTTTACCTCCATTCTGTTTCATTGTATCTAAAATACAAAGGTGGCACAAAGTAGGAGTGCCCTTACCTGACCCCCTCTTCCACAACCTGACCCAAACTAACCCTCATTACTAAGGATGAACATATGTTTCTATATTTTTAAAAGATCCTCAGATAATATGGACATGCAATAGAATATGAATATGGGAACCATTAGATAAAATTATTTTAGACCCTCCGGGATAAAGAATGTTCAATTCTCCAGGAGGTTCTGAAATGTGTTGTACTGTCTTTTATTTTGCAGTTATGTTACACAGCAGTTCATGGATGGTAAAGACTAGAAGGTCTTCAAATCAAAATGAAGCTTGTTGTATAGTCCAGTCATGCAGCTTAAAGATTTATTTGACTGACAGTGTATTTAAAGATCAGCAAAATGCCTAAGGCACTCTCAGTCACTTAAAACTGAAATTGTTACTGCTTTCCTCCTTTTACTTGAGACTGTGTGCAGTGAAAGATACATTTGCTATTAACTTCCATAAATTTTACCATTTCCATTAAATGTGAGCATGCTTTGTATAGGGTATCTAATGTTGTAGGCTTTGTCTATTTATTGCATTAATTACATTGCAATAATGCACAAAATTATAGAACATGATATTAATCATTTTGTAAGCCTTTTAGTGAACCAAATTAAGCAATATATTCAGGGCACACAAAAAAGCATAGTGCATCTCAGAAGGACAAAGTAGAAAGTAAAGTTAACTGTGATAACTTGGTCCAAAAGAAATAAGCTGAATTTAAGAATTACTGTTCCTTTTTTTTCAAGTTAGAAAATGGTTTCAAAGACTCTCAGACAATGTTTGGTTCCTATTCAAACTTCACAGGTAACATAATTTAGCTTGGATAATACCAATTACTGGGAATAACAGAGCACTCCATGTTGGCTCGGCTAGTGAATTTTCTGTACAGCATGAAGTAAATCACATTGTCAGTTCTTACCCTGATTCTGTCTCAAAAATAAAAAGCAAACAGCAGTGTTTAAGGAGCTTTTTACAGTGATTTGATATAAGATATTACAAAAGGGAAGAGACAGACTTTAGAATATTTAAAATGAACTTTACTTTCAGAATGGCAACAGTTTGTGCAAAAGCTACGATTATTTCATAGTATGTATAATAAATTTATTAATTGTTTCTGTCAGATAAAGGGAGCATTTACAATATAGAAATAAAAAGCAGAGAAAATAGGATATGTTATTTGAAAGAAAGAGACCAGTTACATTTTTCACAGACATTATTTATTTTCTAATTTAAGAAAAAACTTGGGGAGAGAATTGTCAGGGAAAGAAATTACATAAGGGAAAATCATTATTTATAATATGTTGTGATCTGATGAGAAAGGTGGACCTTAAGGATGTTCCTTAGTTTGCTAAGCAGTGATTAATATGAAAATGCAAGATAAGGAAACCTAAACAAAAACTAAATTGCTAAACAAAACGAAAGGGAAAAAAATTGGGCAGAAAAGAAATATCAAAGGGTATTTTTATGAACAAAACAAGATATCAATCATGACTTTTGCTATAGATGCAGAGTTTCATCAAAGACTTAAAATTTAAGAGAACAGAGTAAGGGTCAAATAGCCACATAGGCTTAAATAAGGCAATAAATCAAATCATTTTAAGAGATTGTGAAATGGTCATATTTTAGAAATAGACCTGTCAATAAAAAAATATTCATCACCAAATTATAACAGGAAGGCAAAATTTCACATTCGAAAAAAGGTGAAAGTCATGTTTAGTTTTGACTGATAAACCTGTGGTTGTAGAGGGAAGTTTTGAGATAAACCTGTGGTTGTAGAGGGAAGGCAGGTTGTAGAGTGCAAGATAGGGAAGGGATTCAAAGTGAGCTTCACTCCCCCCAGTGGTGGGCCAAAGGTACAGGTTGATATGAAGTAATTATGGGCCCCCCTAAGAATAAACAAAACTGGGTTTTCTTAAGTAGATTGCTCAAAAGGACTGACAGCCTTGTTGGTGTCCCTAAATGATAGATATTGCAGTAGAATCTAGGGTCTGGGTGAAAAGTAATTGTAGCATAAAGATAATGTATCATCTATAATTTAGAACTTTCATAGAAGCTCCTCAGTGGAGGAATATCCCAGGAACCAAAAACTGGACCCCCAACAAAGAAAGAATTAGTATTTAAATCTAGATACAGAAGATACCAGACAGGTTATTATGACATGTGCCATTTTCACTAACAGCAGAGTTATCTTGCAGTCAACTAATCTTACCACTAATAATAAATATGAGCACTAGAATATAAATATTTTAAAAATACATGCAAATTCAGTGAGGTCTACTTTTTCCTACTTAAAGTTTTATTACCATGGCAAAATATACATAGTATAAAATTTAACATTTAAACCACTTTAAACTACAATTCAGTGGCATTTAGTTAATTTAAAATTGTACAAGCATCATCACTATACAATTACAAAATAATCTTATCACCTATGGAAAAAAAAACCCTACCCAATAAGCAGTTGTTTCCCATTTCACCAACTCCGAAGTTCTGTTTGCATCTAATCTATTTTGATTTTTAAGAACTGGCTTTCTAAATATTTCGTGTAAGTGACTTCATACACTATGTGGCCTTTGTATTTGATTTCATTCACTTACCATATCTTCATGGCTCATTCACATTGTAGCATTTATCAGAACTTTTTTATAGCTAAATGATATTTCACTGTATGAATATATTTTATTTTACAATAAAATAAACCAGTGTTACGTCAGTTAAAAAAGAAAATAGAAAGGAATCAGAGTTGTGGGAATGCATTTGCAAACCATATAACACATTGTTCATGGTCAGCTCACTTTTATATAACTGAAGTTTAATCAGAACACAGACGTGTCCTTAAGTTTTGTACTGTCTTTATAGTGTTTATACATCGTCATTGGCCACTTTCATGCTGCAATAGAAGGTTGAGCTGTTGCAATGTCATGGGTCATAAAGCTGAAAATACATAAAGCTGATATTACTGATAAAGGCCTCACATTCAAAAAAATGGAAAGAATTCTTACAGCTGAATAACAAGAAAAACAACAATTAAGAGTGGTAAAGTTATTTGAATAGAAATATCAATATTACTAAAGAAGACAGACAAATGACTCTATAAGTAAATGAAAGAATACTTATAATTATTTACTTAAGAAATGCAATTACATCTCTTCAAACAAATCCACTGAAGGCTGAAATAAAATAGACCAGCAACACCACTTGCTAATAATGATATAAATGGAAACTTCATACCTGATAATGAAAATGTAAAATGGGAGAGTCATTTTTGAAAATGGTTTAACATTTACTGAAAAGTCAAACATCACTTATCAGATATTCAGACATTTTGTTACGTGCATAACCAAGATAAATGGAAACCAAGTCTTCTGTGGTTTTCAAAATAATCTTTTTTCATAATAAAAAAAAAGTATTGGAAACAACACAAATATCCAGTAACTGACTCAAATAAATTGCCTGAAGTCAAATAGCTAATAATTGGTGATACTGAGTTTGGAACCTAGGAAGTCTCATTCTAGAATCCAAACACATAACATTTATACTGTCACATCTGGCAGTAGTATCTGTGTTAGCATAAAATGTTCTCTCCATTAAAGTCAAAAAGTCAATTAAGACATCAAGAGATGACCCCTGAGGTCAACAACCAGGGGAACTTAGCTCTTCATTTAGGGGAGAGAGTAGCAAAGTACACTTTGAGAAAAAGATCTAAAAAACAGTGCAAATGACTAAAAATATTGGTCAGGACCAAATTATTGAGACTTAAGTATAAGATGATTTAAGTAATTTTATATTCCAAATTATCTTTTGATAGATAAAGTTTCTCAATATACTTAGAATCTTGCAGGACTCTAGAAGTAGCATGTCAAAGACAGTGGTTGGCAAGTACCTACTTTTTATAAATTGAGCAATTGCCTACATTTTGAAGAAGGACCACAAGGGTGGCTACTGTCAGAGGAGGGGAGAGGAGCTGTACCTGCAAAGCATTTGCTTTCCTCGGCATTCTTCCCCAAAAGATTTGACTGGCCTTTCATTTTTCTGGTTCAATAAAGGATGACTTTAAAAGGTCAGTCCTATTGATGTGCCAACTTAAAAACAGAATACAGAGAATACAGAAAAATTACAATGTTATGCCTCACGCTTTCAAATATCTCCCTTATTCTGGGATATTACTTTAGCCTTGTAAGTACTGTGTGCTAACAGAGTGCGCCACTGCAGCTGCACCTTCTTTGACTTTAGATTAATATTCCAAACATTCCTAACTAGCTAAGGTTTTGGCTGACATGCTCCTCTATGGCAAGTTTCAGTATCAGCACCTTTTCAGCAATACATTTGACCCTCTTCACTTTCCTCTTGCCTTTAGTAAGTTTCAAGTTAACTTGAATCACTCTAAAACAATTCCATAATAAATAAAATTATTTTGGGGGAAAAACAGCTCTCTAAAGGAGCTATTTCCCCCCTGAGGTTAATTATCAAGAGCCTGGATATTGTCTCCTATGTCCATGTGCATGAAATATTAAATATTTATTGAGCAATTTTATGTATTTTCCACTTGATTACTCCCAAGGCCACAAACTTGAATTATTCACATTTCATTATACGAAGCAAAGCATAATGCAGATGATCCTCCTCTCTTGGAAAGAATTCAAAACCCATTATTCACTATTGTCACAAGTCACACTCTACAGAATTTGCCACCTATCTATTGGGTGGCATGTTAAATGCACTCCATAGGGACTGAATAGATTTCTAAACCAGCTTGCTCTTTATAAATAGCTTGGAGTTTCAGGTTCCTTTTAAATCTTAATAGTCATAGTGACATGCTTCAATTGGTACAACTCTCTTAAAAATGTAAGTCAGTTTACATGCCAAAAATCTTAACAACACTTTTATTCAAGATATAGTTTCTAGAAATATTTTATTTATTGGCTTTGATGCTTCCATTTTATAACATTGTCAATTAATTGTCAGTTATTTCTCTATTATGGGACCTCAGAATGAGAGCCACTCATTGAGATTCTTTTCTGAGCCTTTCTAACATAAATGATTTTCTGTACAGTCTTCATTTAACTTCTTTTTGGGTGCATCTATTTCCATTTGGAGAGTCTAACAATAGGGGTTTATCCTTCATTTAATCTCTGCATCATGGGTCAGTTTTTCTCGAATTTATTCTTTCAAAGTCTCTATTTAATTCCTTATCTTCCAAGATGCAGGCTTGTATATCCCTAATCTCGCTTTTATTTTTCTGAGCTCATTTTTTCTTGTTAAACTTGGCAAAAAGCAACTAACTCTTGCTAATAACATTCTGCTTTCCAATCTCCGCTTTTCTGGAGCTGAAATATTATTAGGTACATGAACTGTTTTTTTGTTTTGTTTTTTTTTATAAAAGAAAATCCTATTTGGCTAATATTTTATCAAAACATTGTCATCTTCCCATCCTTAAGTAATATTTTTCTCTTCCAAACATTGCTGGGCTTCAAATCTAATGCTATTTATCATACCAGTTTTATTGTTGTTGAAGTTCTCTACTTCATTCACCAACATTTGTGTCTAGGCTAGGTTGTATTATGAAGAGCAAACCACTCCTCAACTCTCATGGCTAAAAAGAACAAGGTACATTCTTACCATCATTACTTGCTCATTTTGTGTTGTCATCTCTGCTCCAAGTGTTTTTCACTAAATCATCCATACTACTGGGGCCTACACCATTTGTTAACATTACTGAGCATTACAATGAGTTAGAGACTTGGACAATCCAATGGGGAACATAAAAGGAGGAATAAGGACTGGGATTCCAGGAAACATGGGATTGTCAGGAGACATAATAAGAAAGAAAAATCTCTAACAAGAAAGAAACCATGATATCGTCACTGGTTAATCTACACTGAGATATTGGCCAAGGTTTACCAATCAAGAAACTGCATGACTGCTATGGCTCATCCCTTAGACCCAAAACATAAGTATAACTATAACACCCCCCCCCAAATTGTTCTTATCAATGGCTACCCATTTGGAACTCCTTCCTTGTGCATGTACCGGAGCTCTTTGCTTTTTATATAAATCTCTTCAGGCCTGCTGCTCACCCTGGTAAGAGTTAACCTTCTGGCTTTACTACAAGGAGCTGCCCTGTATCTTTAAATATCTTTAAATTCCTTCAGCTGGCTTGCTTACTGCTGTTTGCATGTGGTATTTCAATTCTTTGTTACACTGGGACATGGTTCCTGGTTTGTCATATCATGACATCATGTCTCTTATGTAGGGGCTCATTCACAACAACCACCATAAAACAATAGCAGGCAAACAGAATTGACAAGAAGCTCCTAAATGTTTCAACTAAATTGTGAAGCATATCACTTCTACGTACATTTTGTTGTACAAAGAAAATGCTGTGCTTTAAGAAGATAGGGAAATATACTTGTGGGCCCCAAAAAAGCAGGAGCCACAGGCATAAATAAAAAGATACCATGTTTTATTTATTATTTCATCACTTGTTGGGTGGTTGTTTTTACCTAACTTTTGACTCATTAGTAGCAGAGCTGTACAACATGTTGGTAAAAATATTAGTGTATCTCCATTCAATTTTATTGGGTACATTGCTGTGAGTGCATATAGAGTGAATATTACTAGCATCTACCACAGAGTAAAGGGCCTCAGAGATAAAATGGTTGATTTTCATCCTTTAACATCTAAGACCCATAAAAGGGGAATTGCTTTTACATGCAGGCAATACTTTTTCAATTCTGGACTAGAAACAATTATCGTGAATCCTATTCCCATATTTCCATGATATGTATTTTTATCTAAGTTGATTCTTTCCAGTCTTTCATATAATGCTATAAGTTAGGGTCTTGATACATCAGTTTCCATCTGTAAGTGACATGAAAATGAGTTAAACTTAATGTTTAATACATGCACATTTATAAATTTATTCATCACTGACAAAATTGACTTATATGACTCTATACCAATGACATTAACTAAGTTATGCAATAAAATTGTAGCTGAAAATGCATTTTTATCAATAGCCAATAATATACCCAAAGTTAAAATAAATTAAGTATATAACAGCTTATAACAAGAAGTTATTCTTATTTAGACAAATATATGTATTCAAGAAACCTAGGTAAATTAAGAGCTAAGATGAATATAAATGACTAAATGAAATATACCCTAAATAAAATGTCACTTAAAAGTTTCATTTATATATCTTCAATTACTCTGAATGATATATTCCTACAGTAGCAGACCAATAGGGTGTATCAGATACAATGAAATAGGAAAATTCATAACCTTCACTTGGACTAAAATAAATAAAATTAAGTCTAAAATTTCAGATTTCCGAATGTTAATAGAGTGTGCTTTTTATGGTCTTTCTATATACTTGGATGGATTTCTTCTTTGGGTTGTGTTGATACATCTCTGAATTGATCTGGCAAAAGATATTTGTTCTATCTACACACCTTTTTTTTTAAAGCTTTTTTCTTCTCTTCCATCATTAATTTTTCAACAATATTTGACTTCTTTCTTTAGGTGTTCACCTACGGCCATATCATCCATGATCAATCACCATAGTCCCTTGTGTTCTTCCCTCCCCTGTTTTGACCTCACCCCTCCCCTTTCCTCTCCAGTATGCTTCAGATCTATGGTCAGCGTTCAAGTTTTGTCTTTCTCCTTACCATTTGATTTCTCTGTATTCCACATATAAGTGAAACCATTTAATATTTATCTTTTGCCTTCTTAGTCCCCTTAGCATAATTCCTTCCAGCTCTACCCATGTTGCCACAAACATATGAGGTTATCTTTTTTGATCACTGAGCAGTATTCCATTGTGTACACTTTTTCAAAGAAGCTGTCTTACAGTATCTATTGTTTAGGTAAGCTTTACCATGTGGTCTTCTCCCAATTCACAGAAGATTGATGTTTAGCACTGACCAAAATGTAGCCAGTTCACATAGACTTTCTAGCAATATAACTATAATCCTAACTATAATCTGATTAAAAAACTAAAAGCAAAATGCAATTTTGTCTACTATGATTCACCAATAGTGACTTCACTACAGTGGTTATCTCACTGGTTGCTGAAGTTGAGAGTCTGCCAAATAAAGCCATGTGCAAGGCAAATGATGAAAGAACATTAAAGGAGGAGCACAGGAAGTATGAATGCCAGGCAAAGGAGAACAGAAAACACTTGCAAAGAAGGGATTATGGAAATAAAAAAGAGGAAGTGAAAATCTCTGATAAAGCTACCTTGAATTCTTGACAATTTTTCAGTTTTAATCCTCAAAACCATAAATTCTTTACACTGAGATAATTTGAATTGCTCTCCAGTCATTTCATTAATATAAACTGAATTAAAACAAGGTCATGATTAGAAAGTTTGAAGAATTTCTACACCTGAATACAAAAAAGTAGAATATTAACATTAAAAAAATAAAAATATATAACCTTGACTCAGAAAAAAATAGGTCGAATATAGCTTGGGACTCTATGTTGTCATTGTGGGGATAATGTTCTTACTTAAACATTGTGCTTTTGGGTGTTTTAGTGGAGAATTTTTAATTACTGTTATACCTTTTAATGTTATACCTTTTTAATGTTTCATTTGATAGAAAGATTTCTACTTTCTGCACAGAAGCAAGGATTCTTTTCACTTTGATGACATATATTACTTTTCTAAGATGATTATCGAACATTAAGCTCACTGAAACTTGTATAATATTGCTAATGGCTTTTCTAAATGTAATTGCATTTAGAAAAGCATTGCTTTTCAGCTTTGAAATGTCCATATGGACACATTGCACTTGGTAATCATTTTAATTCAGCTAACAGCAATTAAATAAAATGGATTCTATTATGCAGAATTAAAAACATGTTTGGGTAACATCCATTGCATTGTATTTATCATAAGTTACACTTAGGATCATGTGAAATCACAAATCAATTTGTTATTGATGTTGTCTTTTTTATATAAGATTTGAGATATAATTAATATAGCATATTTCCTCTTTATGCTATATGACACTTCACCAAAGAGGAAATACAGATGTCCAATAGGCATATGAAAGAATGCTCCATATCACTAATAATCGAGGAAATGCAAATTAAACCACAATGAGATACCATCTTACACCAGTAAAAATGGCCCATATTTAAAAAACTGGCAACAATAAGTGTTGGTGCAGATGGGGTGAAAAAGGAACTCTCTTATATTTCTAATGGGAGTGCAAACTGGTCCAGCCACTATGGAAGACTGCATGGATGACCCTCAAACTATTGAAAGTGGAATTATCATTCGATCCAGCAAACCCACTACTGGTAATCTACTCAGAGGACATGAAAACACTAATTCAAAAGGACACCTGTACGTGCATGCTTATTGCAGCTCTGTTTGCAATTGCCAGATATGGAAACAATCCAAATGCCCCCAAACTGACAATTGACTGAATAAAATGTGGTGTATGTACACGATGGAATATTATGAAAAGGACAAACATGTCATTTGCAGCAACATGGATGGAGCTAGAAGGACTCATGTTAGCAGAAATAAGCCAGAAAGAAGAGAAATATGGGATGGTCTCACTTATATGAAGGATATAAGGAAAAACAAACAAATGAATAAGAAAAATTAGAAACAACCAACAGACCTGAACAATAGAGGGAGAGAGGGGGAGGGGTAAGAAAATGGGGTAGGGCACAAAGGATTAAGATGGTTAATGGGTGTTAAGGAAATGGGAAAACTCCAGGGTACACAATGTCACACACACACACACACACGTATATATATATATATATATACACACACACAAAAATTAATAATAAAAGGAAAAAATAATAAAAATTCATATAGCATAAAATTCACCCATTTGACTTGTACAATTCAATTGTTTCTAGTATATTCAGAATTGTACAATCATAATCACAATAAATTTTAGAATGCTTTTATTATCCTGAAAAGAAACCCATACCCATAAATTATCACTCCCTATTTCTATAACCTTGCAACTCCAGGCAAGAGTTCATCTAATTTTTGTGATTATAGACTTGTCTATAATTTCAGTATGTTTTCTTTTTTTATTGACTCCTTTTATTTAATAGTTTTCAAGGTCTATCTACATATAAAATACATCATTTCTTCATTTTTTCTTAAATCAAATATTCCATTGTATGGATTTTACCATATTTGATTTATCCTTTCATTAAATGACTGAATTTTGATTTCTTTTGCCCTTTTGGCTTTTACCAATAATGCTTCTATTAACATATGCATACAATTGTTGTGTGAGTATATGTTTTCATTTCTCTTAATACAAGGGTTGTAATTATTGCTCTTAGGGCAACTTTATATCTAATCATTTAAGCAACACCCAAACTGTTTTCCAATGTGACTGTACTAAAATAGGGTCAAGGGGGCAGAAGACGCCAACCAACAAGCCATAGTGGAAGAAAAAAAAAACCTTTTAAAATGCGACTTCTGCTTTCAGGTTCCCTCACCATGCGTAGCAGTTGCCACTCAAATGCAGTTCAACAACAGGGTTTTGTTTACAAGGGAATATAACAGGGAAAACGAAGTCTTCAAAGCCACAAGTGGCCAGTTATCTTAACACAGTCACCATTTTCAGTCCCAAAATTCCCAAAGACACATGCCCAAGATTTTGCCTGTTGTCCCTCCAAAACTGAGGTAGTCACTGCAAAGTTCAGTCTTTCCCCTGCATCTTCTCGTTGCTCTCCTTCTCCAAGGCTCTTCAAATTTCTTCCACAGTTGCTGATGCACAAATCAGCTTTCCAAATCCCTGGCCATCTCCGGGCACCAGCTCACTATGCCACCTTGCTATGGTGCCACACTCTCCACACCAGCTACTCTTCTGTAGGTCACCATGACTCCTTGCCACCCCCAGCTCACTATTTCAGGGGGTTACCCTGGCCAGACCACTTGGCCCTGTTCTCTCAGTCTACCATTCTCATCTCCTTCCTTTGTTTCCCCCCCCTATTTTTTCTTTTTTCTCTCTTCGCTCCTCCCTTTTTATCTGCCTTTTGGCGCTTCTCACTTCTTCTCACAGGTCTTTCTCTCTAATCCCACCCACCAGGATATTTTGGCACATATTCAGTTTTCAACTGTATCACTACCCTGTATCAGTGACAGTTTATATTAACACGACTTGCTCTATTTCACTATAAGTTCACTATAAATGTTTTATTTCATATCCCACCAACATTGCTATTTTAAGTGTTTCTGACTGTAGCCATCATAGTGATTGTGAAGTAGGATCTCATTGTGAATTTGATTTTTATTTCCCTAATAATAAATCATGCTGAGGGATTTTCATGTACTTCCAAGCATACTTTCTTCAGAGGAATGGCTATATATATTCTTTGGCCATTTTAATTGGACCATTTTCTTTTTATTTTTGAGTTATAACTACTCTTCATATAGTTGAAATACAACTCCCTAATCAGTTCTAATATTTGCAAATATTTTCTCCCATTCTGGGGGTTGTTGTTTCACTTTTATAAATTTTCATTTTCCTGATATCATCCATTGTAGCAAAAATTATTTTAGTTTTGATTAGAGATAATTTATCTATTCTGCTTGATTATTTATGTTGTTTCTTAAAGAAAATATTTGGTTAAAGAGTGAAACTATTTTTTTCCTGTGGATATTATAACAACCATAATATTTACTTCTCTGAGCCGTAAACAGTGAAACCTATAAATTTGTATTTCCTTTAAGGAATAATTTAAACCATAGAATAAGAGTCACTGGTAGTTTTATTTTTTATAAAGTTATGGAGGGGTTTAAGTAACATTAATAATTGTATTCTAGTCTCCCTATAATTTTATAAACCAAATTGCATTATAATTTCTGTAGGAATAATTTAGAATCTTTCCCTGTAATTCAGCTAGAAATTTCTATAATTTAAAATTTTTTCTTGCAATTGTCTAAATCTATTTTGTGTAATAAGTCCTGATAACATACAACAACAAAAGACCATGTGATATACAAACCACTGTTAATTCATGGCAGTCATGAAAATGCAGTAGTCATGGGAAGCATAGTTGAGTAATACTCTGCTTCTTGTCTCCATCTGCTGCCATATCAGTGCCAAAGATACATTTTCTGGAATGTTTGTGGTCAAAGACTGAACATGCCAATGGTACTAATTTGGGTCTATTCCTATGGGACATGGGATTCCACTAATGGACAGTATTGATTTGTGGACTCTCCATTAACCTCGTCAAAATTATCTTATAACCATACTGTCCCTCTGAGACGTTTTCCACTAAATCTTACTTCAGGGTGCCCAGACTAACTCAGTATGTGGAGTATGAGACTCCTAATCTTAGGGTCCTAGAGCTCCATATTTGGCACAAAATTAATTTTGCTCTAAAATTAGCACAGAATGCCCATAAGAAACAGTTTCTGGGCATTAATGGAGATGATTCATAAGAAACAATTAGTTTACAGACTTGATCTGAAGAAAAAAACAGCCCAGCCTATCCAAATCCTACTTCATTTATACTCTCCTTTTCATAAGAACCTACTGGTTCGTGTCTGAAACCTCTCTGTACTGATCCAGGTTCCCCCTATCCCACCCAACCCCAATTACCATTTTTCTTTCATAGAATCTACTTTACTTTTCATGTGATTATGTCTTAGAATATACTTCTAAGAGCATCTAAACTAAAATGGTAATGTTGCATAACTTACTATTCAGAATCATAAAAATGAATATAAATCATGGCTGAAATCACATTCTCACATATCCACAGGGATCAACACCTCCATAAAGAAAAGAGCACATGAGGAAAGGAATTGGTGAATTTAGAGGAAACAGAAATATACTCCATGATATACGGAAGAAAAGTTGGACCAAGAGCCACTGAGGAGAGAGCAGTTATCATTAGCCATTGCGATTATAAGGACGTACAAGGGATTGAATACTATGGTACTTCAGGAAAATTAAATGTCTTGTTATTTTGCGAAACTAATTTCCCACCCCTCAGGGATCCACACAAACAATATTTAGATAAATGGCTTCTCACTGTGAGAGGGAGATTAAATTTCTTCACCTGATCCAAAATGAAAGAAGGGCAGTGGAGTTGATTTTATATTTAAGAAAAATTAACATACGTTTGTGTTGGAGAGTTTAAGCACTGAAGTCCTAACTGGCTCAGATACTTAAAAGATAAACTTGAGACCTGGTTTATCATTGCTCAGAGAAGATTACACTAAATTTTGAAAAATCATGAGGAAAATACTAGATGATACAAGCAGAGTAAGTCTTCAAACAATAATAAATTTAAAAGAAAATGTGACATCAACCAGTGAAGAATGGTGAAACAAATAATGACGGATAACTCAAACTTGTAAACTTCCTGATTGAGTTTTCATAGCCTATCCCAATATGCACACGGAGCTCAGAAATGACAGAGAACTTTGTTGGTTCCAGGTATTTAAGGAAATTTGTGTTGGTTATTAGCTGATAGTAAAACTAACTGAAGAGACATTTCAGTGTCCGTGCATAAAAAAGATATAGGATGTACAGACTTAGTTCAGAAAAGTTGTTAAACTATAACAATCAACAGAACAGGAATAAACCTTGTAGAGGAGGGAGAAAATGATGTCGAGAGTTGTCGCAGCATATAAAATATATACTGTACAGTTTATATATGCTATATATATATAGTACCATGTATATATAGCATATGTTTAATATATGCTAATATATTATTATAATCATATATTAAAAATTGCATAGGGTTAATAAAAACAAGATGAATAAAACACTTAAAAATAAATTGAACAAAACAAGCAGAAAACTTAAGTATTTAAACCTGCAAAATATCATTGGAAGAAATTTTAAAAGAACTATAATAATAGAAAGACATTTCATGTTGATGGATTAGAAAATTTAATGTTACTAAGATTTAATCACTCCCCAAATTGATCTATATGATTCAATATAATCTCTATTAAAAGTCCAGGTAGCATTTTTAAAAGAAATTTGTAAGCTGCTCCTGTAAATTATACATAATGTTGTAAACTAATGTTACCATAAAAATCTTCTCCAATTGTTTTCCAGGCATTTCAATAGTTTGATATTTTAGAAGACAATGCTAATTCAACAGTAGAATTTTTTAAATTGCCTTTTTAAATTGGGAGGTTGTCGTGTATACAACTTTATACACTCATCTGTTGCATTTAGGTTGTTGATTGGCTATTATAAGCAGTGCTGCAGTGAACCTAGGAGTGTGTATATACTTTTGAATTAATGTTCTTAATACAAATCATTTAAATTGATCTTTTTATTTATGGTTCTATGTGATACAGTTAAATTCTTTTGCATGTGGCCATCCAATTTTCTCAACACTTTGTGTTGAATAGCCCTTGCTCCGTTGTAAGGTTTTTGCATTTTTATCACAAATTAGTTGCCTATATGTGTTTTTTCCCCTATACCATTAATCTTAGTCTATTGATTCGTGTTTCTGCTTTTATTACATTTCCAAGGTGTTTTAATTACTATTCATCTGAAGCAGACTTTGAAGTCTGGTAGTGTGTTACTTCCATTTTTGTTTTTTTTTCTTCAGGACTCTTTTTGTTATTCAGTGGATTAGAGTTCCAAATAAATTTTATGAGTTTTCTATTTTATATTTCTGTGAAGAATCACATTATTTGGTTTCAGAACTTATTACAAAAATACATTAACTAAGACTGCAATTTTGTCATAAAAATAGGTTTATATAAGAATAGAATAGCAGTGCAGAAATATGACAATTGAATTTTGAAAAGTCTGGTAAGGAAATTTAATGGAGAAAAGAATAATCTTTTCAACAGGTATTTCTGGGACAATTGGATGGCCACATGCAATCAAATGGATTGGAGCTTTGTCTCACATACTATACAAACCATAATTCAAAAACCTATGTGGAAGAGCTCTAACTATATACATTTTAAGACTAAATATAGATGTGAACCTTTATGACTTGGATTTAGAAATTTTTTTTTTAGATATGATATCAAAAGTGCAATAAACTAAGAAGCTTGGTATATTAAGTAAGACTTCATAAGGTCTGGAACATGATCAATGCAGAAACAAGGGAACTCATAGAAGGAGAGAAAATAATTGCAAATTATATATCAGATAGATGTTTAGTATCCATGATATATAAATAACTCTTAGAACTCAATAATAAAATGTCAATCACCAGTTAAAAACCAAGCAAATTATTTAAGCAGTCATTTATCAAAGGAAGATATACAAATGACCATCAAAGAATATGAAGAAATATACAACATCTTTAGTTATTAGAGAAATGTAAAACAAACCTACAGTGACATATCAATTCGCATCCACCAAAATGGCTATAGCCAAAAAGCTAAACAATAACCAAATGCTGACAATTATGTAGAGAAATTTAAGCCCTCATACATTGCTGGCATTCAAGCAAAATTGAAATCTTTGGAAAACAGTTTACAATTCCTCAAAAAGGTACAGTAAAACAAATGTCCATGTAAAAAGTGTATATAAATATTCATAGCAGTATTATCTACAATATCCAAATAAGTGTATGTCCATCAAATGATGAATGTCTAAAGAAAATGTGGCATATTCAAAATGGAATGTTAGTTTTTGAATCATAAAAAGAAATGAAGTAATGATTCAGGCTAGGATATTGATGATTCTTGAAAATATTTCACTAAGTGAAAAATCACATGCAATCTGATTCCATTACAAATGTCTGGATCAGTAAATTAATAAGGATAAAAGCAGATTAGTGGTTGCAGATGTGCAAGGAGGGGAAATACAATAGGTATAGGTCTTACTTTAAGGGTGATAAAAATGTTCTTGACTTAGATATAGTTGCACAACTTTGTGGATATACTAAAAACTACCAAATTATATATTTTAAGAAGGTTAATATGATGAATTTTGTGTTGTATGTATTCATCAGAATAAAACAAAGAATATGAGGTTAGTAAATTTTCTTAGAATGTCAATATATACATACCCTTTATTTCTATTTCTCTCATAATTTGTGAGAAATTTAAAGATTGAAATAAAATATGAAACCTATAGTAATATTAATAATCTATAAATGAAAAATAAACCCACACAAGAACATACAAACATTATTGAAAGGCATTGAACCCTGAAATAGACAAACATGCTCAATATAATAACTATATCATCTTTCCAAAGTTTGATCCATAGATTCAATGTAATCATCATCAAAATTGTAGTTTTCTTTGAAAATTGCTAGTTTATTTTGTGGAAATTGATGGTTTGATTTTTAAATTTCTATGCATGATGTTATATTTTGTGTTGGGTCATCCAATAGATTAGTGGAGCAGAATAGAGTTCATTCAGACAAGTTATAAAACAGCTGCTATAACTCAGAAATGGGGTAGGGATAATCTTTAAACAAATACTGCTAAAATAACTGATTTCTATATGGAAATGAGAAATTCTTCTTAGATTTTAGATTCAAATATATTTTTTTAAAAATCTCTAGTAGATACCATACAAGAGTACCTTTAAGAACTTGATATAGGAAATCATTTATTAAACAGAACAGAAAATTCACTAACCATAAAAGAAATTATTGGTAAATCCTGCCTCAGTAAAACTAGCCATGAATGAAGATATCTGCAGAACACACAAATGAATAAAATGGTTCATACCCAGAATATACCATATTGTTCTTTAAATAAATATGAAAAAAGGTAAGTTTGGCACAACAGAAGAACAGAAAAAGGATAGGTACAAGTTGAACATGGAAAACCAATTAGACATTAGGCACATGAAAAATTTCTCAACTTGATTAGGCATTAAGGCAATGAAAAATAAAATCACATTTTGATATTACTCTGTGGAATAACTACTTATCTTGTGCTCTGTTACCAAGAGTATGCAAGCACTTTGTAAAACTATTTGGCAATATATACAAAATTGAACTAACTCATACCATTTGACCAGTTTATTTCAATCACAAGTCAAACATACTCCTTGGGTTAATCTACTACAGGATAATGGTTTTTACAATTTAAATCTTTGTGAGGACAGAAACAAAATAAAGAATTTCATGACAAAGATCATATGTGGTCAGAAAAGCCTAAAATACTTATTATCTAGTTCTCTATAGAAACAGCTTGCTGATCGCTACCTTAGGGCAATTTGTGCAAATGTTTCCCAGGAGGTATATATGTGAATAATAATACTTGCATCATTTACAAAAGTTTTGTTTGCTTTAGTTTTCCTTAATACAGTGTCTAAGACAAAGATTTTAATTTAGCAGATTATTTGGAACTTGTTCTCAAGAAATACAGTTGAATAAGTGGGGAAAATGAGATAGGGAAAGAAGTAAAACTAATAATTTGTATTATGAAACTGAGGAGCATCCTGGACTCATTTGTGTTTTGAACATCATCTTAAGTACATAGATTTCTTTCATTTTATAGTACATAGAAATCTAAGCACATAGATTTTCACCTGTTATTAACTGAGTTCATGGTGAAGAACCATATATATATATATATATATATATATATATATATATATATATATATATATATATATATATATATTCCAGAATGACTATGGGTGCTGACTCAAGCAGGTTATTTCCATGCTAGAATGTAGGGGTGCTTCCAGCTGGTTGCAATAAAAACCTCATGTGGCCATGGGAAGTGATGTGGGGTAGAAACTGAACATGCCCAGTTGTCTATTAACAGATAAGTGAATTATCTAACATATATTGACACAGCAGGAAAAATAAAATAGCTAAAACTGCAATAATAACAGTATTAGTGAAAGATACAAGACATAAACCATGTAATTACATTTCTTTGAATGTTAAGATTTGGGAAAACTAAACAATTGGTGTTTAGGGATAAATACTTATGTGACAAAATGTAAAGAACATAAGGGGATGGTTGAGAAAATCAAGAAAATTCTTAGCTCTGAGAGACTGAAAAGATGTAATTTTTTCCTACAGGCCTACCTGATACTTTTAGAATACTCAAATGTTCTATTCCTTCATTTAGGTTGTAGGTTCCCAGTACAACTATTAATTAAACTGTATTTATACTTTTATACTTATTTGTTATATTTTACAAGTTAGAAGCAATAAAGTTACCTTGAGCACCATGCACTTCCTTAAGTTACTGTTTATTTTTTTTCTTCCCTTAAGAGCAAACACCTCTAAAGATATACTACAAATTCCTCTTTTCGTATTCGTTCAAAACCATTCCAATCAGCTTTACACATATATCACTGTCCTGAATCACTCTTCTTTGGATTGCCAGTATCTCTACAACGCTAAATTCAGTTGTCTACGTGCATCTTACTATTTACCCTCAACACTAGAAACAATTGATCACTCCCTACTTAAAACTGTTATTTGACCTGACCTACAGAACTTTACACATTTCTGCTCTTTGCTCCCCTTCCTGTTAACATTGTGTTGCAGAACTCAATATTTACTGATTTCTTTTCTCTAGTCACTCCATTGATGATCAAATTAGTCTAATGTCTTTAATTGCAATTTTATGACCATTCTTAATTTTTTAACTCCATCCCGGATCCTTTTTTTTTTTTTTTCTTGAGAGTAAGTCTCACTATTTTTACCTGTGGAAACTCAGGCTTATGTTGCCTGGGGTACCACAGACAAGCAATCCCCAGCCTCAGCTTCTCAGGTAACTAGGATTACAGGCACATGCCACCACGCCCAGATATTTTTTTGGAACTAGGTCTCGCTACGTGCCCCCCGTGGGACTTGAAACATGATCTCTAGTCCCGGCTGTGGCTTCCTAGGCTGCCGCTTACAGGCATGCGCCACCATGACTGGCCCCAGATCCTATTCTTGAAATGCAGATTCAAATCCTAAACTGCCAACTTGACATTTTCACTGGGTGTTCAAGTGGCAGCTTAAGGCTAGCATCTTCAAAATTGAATCTTTGATCTTTCCATCATGATTCCCACCTGTTCTACTGTCTTCCACATAGAAGTAAATGACAGTTACATAATTACAGTTATCAGTCCTAAAACCTTTCATTCTTAAATCATAAACATAATCAAATCTTTTAGCTTTTGTACCTTCAAATACATAGAAAAAGCTGTGCTCTTTTGCAAACTATAGCTATAATCACGCCACCTATCTGCCTTAATCCTCCAGCAGATTCTTTTTCAGAGTAAAATCCAAAATCCATGAAGTATTCTACAAATTCCCAAAGACTAGGCCCCTGTCTTAACTCTCTGACATCTATTTCTTTTCTAACTCAACCAGCACCAGGCAGACACACTGGTTTCTTAACTGAGCCATGATGCTTCCATCTCAAGTCCACTGTGCAAGCTAGCTCTTCTCAAACACCCACATGTCTCTTCATGTTTTGGATCAGATGTCACTTTCTCAGTGAACTATTTCCTGACCAACTTATACAAAGTTAAAACTACAACTTCTTCCACCTCCTAACACACACACACACACACACTCACACACACACACACTCAATTTACCTCACGTAGCATATTTGCCTTTTCTGATTCATTTTTCTCCATAACATTGATCACTATGTTCATATACATGGGTAAACATTAACTATATATATATATCATAGAGAGAGATAGTTATTGTTTACCTCAACTGATTATAATGCAGGTTGTATGGTTGTTAGGAGTCACATGTGGGAAAGAAGAAGAAATGAGATAGAAGAGATTGATAGTGATCTGTGAGGCTAGCCCACAGAACGGGGATTCTGGGAAGCATGTCCAGGTTCAACTTTAATGAAGCTATGAAGCCCCTTATATACCCTGACAGAGAAATTCTCAAAATGAGCTAATGAGGAAGTAGCCACCTGATTCCCAAGCATACGTGACATACAGCAGGGTGATAACAGGAGAATTTACCTGTGGGGGTAACAGAGTTTACTAATAGGTCCCTTTGGACATTCCAAAGAGGTTAGGAAGCTGGGTTACAGGTGAAAGACATTTGGAATGTATGTTGGGACATGCCAAAGAGGTTAGGAAGGTGGGTTACAGATGAGAGACTTGCTGTTGCCCACCCTCTAGTGTGCCAGAGGGGGCAAGATAGATATAAGGTCTCCCTTTTATCTAAAGCTCATCTCTCAACCTGCGTCACCACATTCCACATATAACCGTGGTAATTTTTTGTCTAATTTGTTCACTGACATGATTCCAGTGCTTAGAACAATGCCATCTTTACTCCCTCAGAAAATAATGGCTAAACTATAGAAGGAAAGGAAGTCAAAAAGCGCTCATTGAATCTTCCAAATTTCAACTAACATTTTCTAAGACTTCCAGAAGGTTTTTAATCTTTCCTAGCATTTGCTAATACTTTAATCAACTCATATTATTTCCCTTCAGTGAAAAGTAATAAATTGCTTAAAAAGAAAATAATAATGGTGTGCAACCTTTTTTCCTAAGACAGCGCAGAGTATAAAATGCAATGGCAAATGGTTTTGTAGAGAGGTTAGAAGATCATGAGCAAGGAAAGGGGATGATGTTCAGTGTCAAACAAGTTATTCAACCGGGCACGGTGGCTTGTGCCTGTAAGCTTCAGCCTATGAAGCGGCCAGGGCTAGGGATCACAGTTCTGAGGTTGGGCATTGCTTGAGTCTGTGGTACTCCGGGCAACGAGAGCCTGCGGTTCCACGGGCAAAAATAGCGAGACCTATTCACCAAAAAAACCCCACCAAGTTATTCTTCTTTCTTCGAGGGTAAATAAAGTCTACCTCACTGCCAACCCACAAGTGTACAAACCATGGTTTTATGGTTTCTCTCTCTCTCTATGCCTTTCTCTCTCACACACACCCTGACACACAGTAACCTAGATGTATATGAACTAGGTGTGAGCATATACTTACCCACAGATATTATATTGGTTTCTTAGAAAATTAGAAATGTCACCATCTTTAAATGGTTGAAGCAGTAAAAGACGGCCCCTTAGGCTCAAGGTTTGATAATCAGATATAAGCTTTGGGCAAGGAAATATATACCCCTTCCTCTTGGCACGACTGCACCAAAGTATATATGGAACACAGACTGAATTTTGAAGCCCTCTGGACCCTGCACTTGCAAACATGCACTTGTGTGAGCATGCATGCACGCACATACAATCTCTGATTCAGCTAATTAATATTCCTGTAATAGCAGCTTGACTCATTGAATGATGGCATTCATTGAATAAGGCAAATGTTGGGCTATTTTTTTCATGTTGGCAGACTTCCCATTCCATCAAAGTGGATTTTCACAGTACACAGAGAGCAAGATACAGCTAAATGATCTCATAGATGATGACATTATTTTCAAAGGAGCAAGGGCAGCAAGACCTCAGCAGACAGACAGGTGAATAAGAATAATGGAGCCACTTGGTGTGAATTAGGAACGTTAACATCCTTCTAAATTGAAGGGAGAGAAAGTAGCTGGCACTACATCTTTCTTTTTGAATCTGAGATAGAATTGGGACTGTGGAAAAATTGAAGGTCTCTTGAAACAACAGAAAATCAGTATTTTAAATCCTGAAACTGTAATCATTAATGTGAAATGATGGAGGAGGTTATTGGATTATGATTTTTGCTATGCCTTGGGGTTGTTATTCTCAACATGAGGCATATCTCTGCCTTCTACATCTCCACTCTGCTGTGACCATTCCCTGAAGTTCAATGACTAAGTAAAAACTGAATGTCACCTTGATATTTCATTTTTCAGGCAGCAGCACCAGGTTTGATGGGGAAGAAAGAAGAAGGAGCGTACTAAGCAAAGGACACAGACCAATATCTTTCCCACAACACTACTTAGTTTAGTGGACTAGAACACTAAAATAACAAGGTCACTTTATAAACATCCTGAATGTCTGCTCTGAGAAAAGTGTGCAGTGGAGGTTTGGGGAATATAAAGATGATTGAAATGTAGACTTTCCAAAAGTCTGGAAATGCCAGAACAGAACGATTGGAAGGGGAATCTCAAATGCAAAGCTGAAGCGATTATACTGCATCCCTGATAGGTCAATGTTTCTCAACTTTGACTGCATATCAGAAACCCTCTGGAAGCTTGTTAAACACACAAATTCTATGGCCTTGTAAATTACAGTTTTTCATACTTTCCAGTTAATTTTTATCTAAGCCAGGTTTAAAAAAATGCTACCACAGACATGAAAGCCCACAAATGTTTTAAATCTGGGTAACAGTGGATCGTTGGAATCATCTGCTCAAAAGATGGAACAGATAATCATGTAATATGCAGCATGGAATCACATGCATGTGTAACATGAAGAGTGACTCTAAGTGTAAAGACTATTTGGACTTAACTCTAGTGTGAATTCCTTTGTTTACCTCTAATCTCTGGTCAAGGACTATCAACCTCACCTCTAGAATTAATTTGCCAAGCAGTGTTTTTTATGATCTCAGGTGTGGGAAGGTTAGGGCTGATCAGTTCAAAACCATTCTCATTTTTGGAAAATATCAATAAGGAAAAGCAAATGTAATAGACCAAGAAAAGCATGGTATTATTCATATTGATGTCAGATATTCCCTGTCATGTGGGATCTCAAAGAAAAAGTAAACAAAAAGGGAGATTATTCATATCTTTTTTTCCAGTGTGCAAAAATATTTCTAATTACAGAATCTGTGCTAAGGCAGCGTCATTCTCTTTCAAATAATTAGCTAAACTCCTTTCATTGTAGAATGCTATACTAAGCCCTACTTGTATAATAGGTATAAAAAGACACGAGTTGTGGCCTACCTATTAAAAGTACGACAAGGAATCTGATTGAAGAAGTTATTGACACTGAGGTACTATTGTCCTCAGCCCTTTATACTTCACAAGCTGTCATGATTGAAATTATCTAACTTCCTCTTTAAGGCTGTTTTCACAAAAGAGGCCCTGAGTATTGATGGCCCTTGGTCCTGCTCCTATGTAGCTTCCTGGAACCTGGCTGCTGATGTAATCTGCTTGCCTGTAGGGCCAGCTGGGGACAGAACACAGCCCACATTTTGGAGAACTGGGAGGAGGGTGATGGAACCTTGGTCCAGAAACCAGAAATCCATAGCTGCTGCCTGCACTGAATGCTGTCCTTGGGCAGGAGCATGGTGCCACTCAGTGGACATGTCTCCAGGGTTTTTGGAGCAGTAAGATCATATACTTGGAGAAAATGATTGACTTTAACTGAATCCAAATGTAATGTGGAACCAAAATTACTTGGAAAAACCTCTCCATATGTGGAACAATTTTGTGTATAACCAATTAGCTTCAAACCAAATCCACAGTTTTGCCTTTAGTTCATTCCTTAGCCAAAAAAAGTTCTAAAACTGGAAAAAGATTTGAGCTTTGCTTTCACCTCTATGCCAGTCAACTTCACTATGAATATTATTCCCTGACTTTCCAAGGGCAATGAACTAAGGAATTAGACAAGTAAGTAAGTAAGATTCTATGATGGTTTAGAACACTATCAAGACAAAAATAGAGAACTCATAGAAGAGAAAATCATTGCAAATCATATATCAGTTAGATGTCTAGTATCCAACAGCTACAACTCAACACCAAATAATAATCACCCCAGTTAAAAGTCAAGCAAATGAATGGTTGGACTTGAATTTGCTATGCCCTGGAAGATTACTGAGTGGTGCTTTACTTGACGCCTAAAAGTAGGATTATTGAATTATATGAAGTTCTATTTTTAATTTTTGAGAAAACTCCATACTGCTTTCCAAAGTAGCTGTACCTATTTACATTCCCATTAAAAGTATATGAGAGTTCATTTTTCTTCATATCCTGACCAACACTCATTACTGCTTGACTTTTTGATAGTACCATTCAAACCCATGTGAGAGGAAATCTCGTTGTGATTTTATTTATATCCCCCCAGTGACATAGAGCATCCTTTCACATGTCTATTGACCATTTGTCCTCTTTGAAGAAGTGCCCATTTTTAAAATTCCCTATTTTTAAAATTGAGTTACATATATTTGGTTATTGAATAACATGGATTTTTTTCTGTGGTTTGGATATTGACCCTGTTTCTGACAAAGTTTAGAAATAGCTACTCCATTTCTTTGGCTGCCACTTAGTTTTAACAACGGTTTCTTTTTGTGTACAGGAGTTTCTAAGTTAGATGAAATTCTATCACCAAACTCAGTATCAAATAGCTTATCACCTGTGCTTTCCTCTATGTATTTTACAGGCTAAGGTCCATATTTAAGTTCTTAATTTACTTTGAATTGATGTCAATATATTGCATAAAGTGGTGTTTATTGTATAAAGCGGTAGTTTCAATCTTTGGCATATGGCTGTCAATTTTCCCATTGCAGTTTGTTAAAGACACTTTTGTTTCTCCATTGTTTGCTCTTGTATAGTTTTATTTCTAGAATTCTTGCTATATTGAATTCTCTTTTGCATCTATATTAATCATAGATATTTTTACCACCAATTCTGTGGTTATAGGAAAAATCAGGAAAAAGAACAAATATACTTTACATCTGTGTGGATGTGTATCAATCTATCTCTCTATAGCATTCTCTCTCTCGCTCTTATTTATCGATCTATCTATCATCAATCTATGAAAGGTTATGTGGGATCAAAAAGTTATTAGCATATTAGTATATATATGAAGGGAAAATATGTGCATGTGTTTTTTTCTGCTTAATCCCAACACCTGACACAGTGCCAGGCACATGATAGACATCCAATAAATTAAATCAACCAAGTACTTAGAGTAAAGGATTATGGTTATTCTTGGAGCCATTGAATTTCATAAATGATCACACCTGTCATCACATAGACACAATGAGACTTTTTTTTATGTAAATACTGCAGTGGTCCTCATTTTAGATTATCAGAGAAAATGCCGACATTGATGTATTTAATTTTATGCTCATGTGCATGCTGTTTATATGTCTGTATTCATGTATGTCTGGGCTGGTATCTTAAATATTTTAATTTCTATGACCATTTTAATGCACCATTGTTATAAAGGGACTTTAACATACTGGTTAATAGGGAAAATGATAAGAAATGATTTATAATCAATCATAATATAATTGCTAGATTTTCCATTGTATGAATTTTGCTGATTTCAAGCTTTGCTAGAATCTTGGAAGGCCAAATGAATCAACATGAATGAAAAGGAACTTGGTAATTAAATTAAAGACCTTAAGAGTAACTCAAATATGCCATTTTTCCATTGAATTACATTATTCGTTATGTCACTATCCTATTAAAAAATAAAATGAATGGATGTCATCTAGCAACTTTTGTGAATAAACTTCATATTTGTTATACTAATTTCAATGTTCAAATTCAAATCATTCAAGTGTTTTGTATGTATTAAAATATATAATGCATAAGCTCTGTAAAGATGTACATAAAATGTAGTTCTAAGACTGCTGTGAAAAGCATCAAACTTAAAATATAGTAATCAATAGCAAAAAGGATTTTCAAATCAATTATAATAATGTATTAGTTAAGTGAGTCAAGTCTGAACACAATTAGAATTTACCCCACACAAGTAGAAAATTAATTTGAAATTATTCTTTGTTATAATTGAAGTTTGTTGATGTTTTCTGTATAAATTTATAATACATAATAATGAAAAAATCAGGGGAGAAATTTTAAATCCTAAATTTTCTCTGAGCAATCTGGTTATTTTCCTCACTCACTATTGAAAAAAGCTATTGTGTCTTCAGTTGTCCATGTAGCAAGTTGGTTTCCTCAGGGGAACAGAAGTAAAATAATGACTTATTGACTCACTAGAAGTGCCTTTAGTTCTTATGACATTCAGTCGTTAAACTGTTTTATAGTTGCAGTCAACCAAACCATCTAATGGTGCATAAAGCTATTTTTTCCAGCTACAGATATTTCTGTTCTTCATCTTTAATGTAAAAACATTAAAAGATAAATAAATTAACTGACATCTCAACATTTGCAATGCTAACATCTCTACATCTTCCAACAGGTTTTCCCAAATAACACCTTTTGATATTGTATAGGGTCTCAGAGTATTTTGCCTTATTTTTGAAAATAATTATCGAACTGTTATTTGGTGATTATTTTGTTGACACCTGTTTCCTTATTAAAGTATGAGAACATCCATTATGCCTAGTTTTTATCACCTCAAGACCTAGCATAGTGCTTGACACATAATAAGTGCTCAAAAAATTTTGAACATATATTTTATTGAGGTTAGATTGGTTTACAATACTGCATGTGATTCAAAGTCCTAGGATTATATCTCCACAAGTGCATAGCCCCCATATCACACCCTCTACCAAGGCATCCAAAGCTGCCCACTCTATTGAGCTCTCCCCTCATGATATTTCCCCCTCCTCTTGCCACCTCATTTCTACAGTTAGCTTTCTGGAATTTATTACTGGTTTGGTTTTGTGCAATCCTTTGCTTTTTATCTCCAAATCCCACATATAAGTGAAAGCATTCAATATTTCTTTCTCTTCTGATTTATTTCACTTAATAGTATCTTTGGATTCATTCATGATGATCTACCCTGCTTATTTTCTAGTTTAAATATTCAGTTTCTAACTTATGCTGCTGATTAACTGTATTTCTCCTAACACTCATTATTTTTTCTGCATTTTCTTATATTTTCAAATAGTATTTTTCTAAATGAATGATTCTGTCTTAATATTGTAAAATACATTTGTTGAATTAAATTTTATTTTCTAACATTGCTGTTCAGTATTTGATTTCTCCCTCTGGTGTAATCCCCATAAATCGCCCACCATCACATCAACTGTGAGTCATCACCAAGGTCCCTTGTATTCTTCCCTCTCCAGTTTTGGTCTCTCTTCCTTCCCCTTCCCTGTTGTTTGCCTCAGATCCATAGTTCCCCTGCAAGTTTTTGAACTTGTTTTCCTTTTGTTTTTTGAACTTTTGTTCATTTCCTTATATTCTTCTTGTAAGTAAAACCATCCTATAATTTTCTTTTTTCCTTCTGAATTATTTCACTGTGCATAATCCCTTCTAGCTCCATTCATGTTGTTGCAAATAACATACGTTCATCTTTTTTATTGTTGAGTACTATTCGATTGTGTATATATATCACATCTTCTAGATTCATTCATTTGTTTTTGGGCATTTGGTTTGTTTCCATATTCTGTAAACAGTGCTGCAATGCATGTAGCGTTACATGTTTTTGTGTCAGTTGGGTAGAATCCTAGAAATAGAATACTGGGTCACATGGAAGATCCATTTTTAGTGTTTTGAGGAAACTCCACACAGCTCTTCATAGATGATGGATCAGTTTGCATTCCCATCAGCAGTTTGAGAGACTTATTTTTTTCCCACATCCTCACCAGCACTTGTTGTTGCCATTTTTTAAAATATGGGCCATTCTTATCAGTATGAGGTGTATCTCATTGTGTCTTTGATTTGCATAAAATCCTTTTTCTCCAGCTAATTTTTAAACATTTTTTAATTACAGGATTATGAGTGGGCTTTTATTTTCTTCTTTGTACATTAATATTTCAAAAGTGAACATTACTTTTATGATAAAAATAATGAATATAATTAATAAACGTAATATAGTGTTGTATTTCTATATTTATTTTTTTACACCATTGTTAATGTTTGGATAGTATTTGGTTTCTCCCTTCAGCTGTAGTCCCCATAGTTCTGCCACCATCATAGCACCCATGATACATCACTGCAGTCTTTTGCAGCACTGTATAACTTTAAGATATGCAATATAACTATTTCACTTATATATATTATGAAATGATCTCCATGACAAGTTCAATTACATCCATCATTGCCTACAATATAACATATTCTTTAAAGTACTTTTTGAAAAAGAAAAACACATATGAAGCCTTGATAATATTACTTAGGGTAGAAGAGCCTTATTTAATATAATCACAAAATGACATTGATTATATAGTTTGCATTGACATTTACATTAAATATATTTGAATAAACTATGCAATATGTGAATAAGTAAAAGGATCTATAACTTAAAAGTAGCAACAACTGAGACTTGATTACTTGGTGCCTCATAAGTGAACTCGACATGAAAGAACTTAATAGCTAATTATAAAAGCTATTACAAATAATTTTAAGTAGTAAAATGTACCACATTCAAACTAAATGAGTGCTCATGTGCAAATTCCATTGTCCATTCATGAACAAGGTAAACAAGTCTAAAGATCAAGGCAGTGTAGGACCATTATAATGCAGGAGGTTTAGAGTCCCATTATTCTTGCATTTGGTGTTCAGAATATCACCGTGTCTGCCTTTGAATGAATCCTTCTACATAAGTTACCTGTTAGAGATCCTAGAGCAGAGTGTGGTGGTTCTGGTAAGTTTGCAGGAGTGAATATATAAAAGCCCATCTTAATTATAAACCTAATACACAACCAATGTTTACCAAAATGATGTATATTTTTTTAATGCCAAAATGGTTTAGGTCAGTATATAGTGACTGTTCACATAAGTTCCTGACTTAGAATTTTTCCATGAAAACCTATTTAAAGTATTGCACAAATTCCAACTTTTTAATTATTTTTAAAAAGTTATGATATTGTGATTAGAAATAGCAATATAAATAATAAATGTAATAACTTTATAACTACTTTATTTTCTGTTATTTTTATACATTTGTTTTTTTTCATTTGAGAGCAATCCTGAGGAAAAGACTTTATTTCCTCAATTTATGGTGAAATTAAGTGATACAACCTCTATTATTTATCCACTATAATTCAAACCTGACTCCCAACCCAGAGAAATGTTTTTATCTACCAAGAAGTTTTACCCAGGGATACTAGGATAGTCTCAATGGTCTCTGGGATAAATATTTCATTCTCCTAGAAGTCAGGAGACTTTAGAAAGGTCAAAACATATGTCCTGAAAAAGCTTACATGAGAACCTCTGATAACATTCAAAACTGCCAGCTCTTTGCTCTGAAACTAAATAATATTGCTGTTTCTTATTATGCCAAGTGTTTTATTAACTTTTCCAAAGTTCTTAAAAAATACTATATACTAAGGGAAAGTACTAAAGGAAGTGAATATTAAAATAGAAAATAAAATGCCAAAGTAGAAAATAAAACAAGAAGAGTGTGCTACATTTGGAATTTGTGTGTAATATAATCTAAAGCATTGCTAGGCTCTTTTAATAAAGAATATTGTTTGAATTACTGGCCTTTATAAAAGAAGATTAATTACAAAATACTCCCATAATCTAAACTAATTTTATAGTAATGTAGTAACATGCATTTCATTAAATATTAACCAGGTTCATTTCTCTGAACGTTCCCCATAAATATCCCAGTACATTCCCAGAAGAACTTTTCCAATATTTTTATCCAAAGCTAGGTTAATATTCTCATTTTTCTAATGAACTAGAAATTAATGTAGGCTATGAATCTGTTTGTTTACATCACTTAAGTGTAGACTTTATTTAAATATATACTTTTACCTTAATCACATGCTTGCAGGTATATTTTTCATTTTGTATATTCTTCAAGAATTCTTTCATTTGAAGTGCACCAATAAGACAAACATTTAAATATCATTTCTAAAAACCTACAAAGTTGATTAGGTAGGTTGTGAGACCAGCACCAGAAAATCCAGCAGAGAAGCTATTTTGTTTGATGCCATTGTTTTCAAATTTCTAGCAAGGAAAGAAAGAATGAAAGCATAGACCTTTAAATTCGCATCAATTGGGGCCAGAGGTCTGAAGCACTCTGTTGAAATTGTTTAGAAGACTGCTTCTCTAAGAAATCTTTCTATGGTAAAAAGTGATCAATCAGGTGGAATTGTAGAGAATGAGAAAATGTGAATCAAGCATGAAGAGAAGTACAGTTGTAGGGGAGCAAAAACACCTCTTTCTGAGGTATGCTGTGGACTGAGACCATTTGCTGTATCTTGAGGCCAACCAAAGATCTATAGACTCTCTTTTCATTTGCCCTCAAGGGGAAAATAAAAAAGCAAGGGTTTGTTAAGGCTGAGAGACAGAACAAAGAGTCCCCTGAAAGCTGGCTACCTTAGAGGCAGATTGAAGAAATTTCCTGTTGTTAAGGAGCTTGACACCATGCTATGCCTTCTTCTTAGAATGACCAAGAAGAGGTAGGCATTGTGTATGCTTTGGAGTATGGGGAAGGGGCAGAGGGAAATGCAAGTGAAAGAAAATACCATGACATGAGTGCAACCATCAAAGTTTAGGTAAAGTAGGCAGACAGGAAACAATTGCAATACAATGTAGAAAGTAATTTTACAAATGATGATATATATGATATTTTTTAAATTTATTTATTTATATATATTTCACATCATTTCAGTCCCTGGGGGTCACCCACCACCTCCCCTTCCCACCCGCTCCAGCTGGTCCCCATTCTCCCCTTGTGCAGTTTCATTTGGTTGACCATATATTAGTGAAACCATTTGGTTTCTGTCCCTTTCTATCTGGCTTGTTTCTGCTAGAATGATTTCTTCTAGGTA
>PVHY01000349.1:0-189250 GCA_004024945.1 Uropsilus gracilis | reverse complement strand
ACATTTTTAATTGATGAGTAATATTCCATTGTGTATATGTACCACATTTTTTTCATCCAGTCATCTGTTTTTGGGGCATTTAGGTTGCTTCCATGTCCTTGCAATTATAAATTGTGCTGCAGTAAACATCCGAGCGCAGGTGTCCCTTTGTACCCACATATAGGTCTCTTTTGGGTAGATTCCCAAGAGAGCATTTGCTGGGTCAAATGGTAATTCCATTTTCATTAACTTGAGGATCCTCCATACAGCTTTCCATAGTGGTTGGACTAGTTTACATTCCCACCAACGGTGTAGTAGTGTTCCTTTCTCTCCACATCCTCGCCAGCAATTCTTGTTGTCTGTTCTTTGGATGTGGGCCATTCTTACTGGTGTAAGGTGGTATCTCATTGTTGTTTTGATTTGCATTTCTCTTATTACTAGCGAAGTTGAGCAGTTTTTCATGTGCCTGTTGGCCATTTGTATTTCTTCTTTGGAAAAGTGTCTTTTTAGTTCTTCTCCCCATTTTTTGATTGGGCTTTTTGTTTTGCTTTTGTTTAGTTGTGTTAGTTCCTTGTGGATCTTCGTTATTAAGCCCTTGTCGCTCATGTGGAGGGCAAAGATTTTTTCCCATTCGGTTGGGCATCTTTTAGTTTTTTTCTGTTGTCTCTTGCTGTACAGAAGCTTTTTAGTTTGATGTAGTCCCATCTGTTTATGTTTTCCTTCATTTTTTTGCCATCTGCAGATGTTTCTAGAAAGGAATTTCTGAACTGTAGTTCATGGAGAGTTTTGCCCAAGTTTTCCTCGATGTATGCTATGGTTTCAGGTCTGACCTCTAAGTCTCTTATCCATTTTGAGTTTATTTTTGTACACGGAGTAAGGGAGATTTCTTGGTCCATTTTTTTGCATGTCTTAGTCCAATTTTCCCAGCACCATTTATTGAAGAGGCTATCCTTGTTCCAAGGTAAGTTTTTCACACCTTTATCGAAGATTAGTTGACTATAGATGTGGATATATATGATATTGATAACTAACATTCCTCAAATACACTCTCTTCTATGTATAACCTCATTGTTTCATATGTATTAACTCATTTAATCCTACTAACAAAATTATGAAGTAGGTGTTACTATTGTTGAACTGTAACTGCCATTTACATAGCTGATGCCACACATTGATAAAAGCTAGAAAAAAGGAGTTACTTCTCTGTTGCTTTAGAATTGTAAATTTCAAGGATAGGCCAAGGTATGGTGTGAGTCTTCATCAGAATTCACAGTTTCCTTTCAGAAGGAAAGGGAAGAGGAAGGAAAACAAGGTTTTGTAATGTAAGATGATTGACAAAACTTCCTCCAAGAAGGAGCAGGAAAACAAGGCAAGAAGGATATAAAAAGGGCTTAGAAAATGAAGGGATTCAGTCATTTTTAGAGGAGAATGTGAGCCTAGACACATGGCCCAGTGACCTGGGTCCATGGCTTTGGGCCCAGGCTGGTGAACTCATGGTCTTAGCATGCATAAGCTGAGTTTGTGTGCCAAAAGAGTCTAAAGAGTTTGGACATTTGAACTCTGTGTTGGAGTTTGTTTATTCCAGTTTGACTCAGATTTGAACTCCATGTTGGAGTTTGTCTTATCTAGCTTGACTTGATGCTTTTGGAGAGGCCATGAGCTTTGCCTAAGTAAATGGACTTTATGTTGGTCCCTGTATCTTGGGACCAAAGTTAAGAAGGATGCCATAAGAAGAAAAGAACATCACATCTTCAATCATATGCTTGGAGGAAGTCAAAACAGGTACCAAAAGAGAAAAAGAAGGATGTCCTGTGTTTGGAACACATGTTTTTAGAACTCAAAATAATTGGATATTGTGGTGAGGTGACCAAGGACTAAGAACAGTTTTGGACAATGGTGAGGTAACTGGGTTTTTCATGTTTATTTTGTAGTAAGTACTTAGGTAATCACTTTCTTTCTTATTAATAAACAGTTTGATCACTTTAAGAGTTTGATCTGGCTTTGAAAATTACCTGGTAAGGTGACTGCTGGTGGCAAAGGATCCACATTGAAAAAAAAATTTTTTTTGGCTTGGGAGAGTGAGGCCAGGGCATGAGGCAGGTATTTAATGACAAAGGTTAGTTAGTGTGTGGTAGCTTAAGGGTTGATAAGCGCTTTTACCTGGTCTGTATTATACAGCAAGAACAAGGGTTTTCTCTGGTTTAGGAAAAGCAGGCAAAAGGATTTTTAATTTAAAAAAAAAGGCTCCCCCCCCAGTCCCCTCTCTGAACAATAATATTATATTAAATTTATACCTGAAGGAACTGAGTTTTAAGAAGTTAAAGTAACTTGTCTAAGCTTTCATATAACTTGTAAAAAAAATAGTCCAGCTCTCATCCAAGAACTTTAACTCTGAATTTCATGGGCTTAATTTATTCTAGGTATCCTTCTTATACAAAACCATTTACAGACACAGGAAGGACTTCAGACATGAGATGACATTTAATCACACTAAGAAAGAAGAGTTGTAGCATAGTAGGTAGGGAAAAGGAGGAAGGCAATGACAGTTTAAAAGGATAGTGCACAGAGGTAGAAAACATAGGAATATCAGACTAGTGTGATGAATCTATTCTACACAAGTTGCTAAAGGTAAATTTCAGGGGGAGGAAGCAATGGGGTTATTTCTTTTTTTCTTTTCTACCCCTCCCACCCACCCCCATGACAATGGTGTTATTACGAGAGTAGAACATGATAGTAAGGAATCTTTACCCAGTCCAGGCAGAATAAGCAATAGAGAGTGAGATAGTAATAATCACAGAGGAGGTGATAGATATCGATTATCATTGCAACAGGAACAAAATCCAAGTGGTGAAAGAGGATTAGCTTTATCTGTTATCATTGAATATTTTTGAATGTCTATCTTTAAATATCTCAAAAGTATTATGTTTGTACTTAAAAATAATAAACCACAATTGAAAAAAAAAAGGAGAGAGCTGGATTTGATGCAGTAGTGACTGCAAACAGGGTGTTTTGGAGAAGAAAGTACAACAAAATTGAAGTGATGACCAAAGATAATATTTATGCCTAAGGGCATTTACTTACCTTTGTTGTTTATTTGGTGAACACAAATAATAGCCCTTTCAGTAATTATAACTTTTAAATGACTCTTTGACTTTTACTTTTTGTCACCCTTTTATTTTTGCGAAACAGAATATATCAAGTTCGGAGCACTTAAGTTATTATGAAGGAATTTTGCTCCTTTTTAAAGAAAAATAATGCTCTAAATGAGAAACAAGATGGGACAGAATGACAAGACTAGACATTAAAGCAGAGAAGTGCAGACACCAAGTCTGAAATGAGATGCACAGGAAAACATAAGAACACTATTAAGAATATCAACACTGAAACATTGCCTACTCTAAAATTTTATTGAATTCTAATCCCTGAATTAGAAGAGGGGTGATTTTGACCTAAATCAAACTGTGACACTTCCTGAAAATCCTCTTGAAAGATCTCTCCTCCTAAAGTCCAAGTCATTTAGCAACTTCTTAAAAAGAGCAGAATTGGACCAAAAGGTAGACTATTTTGTTACATAAATCATTTAAAATACAAAATATCTGGGAAAATATTCATAGGAAACCAAATTCTAAGATTTGGATATCCTAGGATTTTTTTCTATTTAGAACTATGGCCTTGAGAAACAATCAATCAATTTTGTCTGACCATATTTTTAGCATTTGATATTTGCATAATGACTTCTCATTTGCTCTAGGTCACTATCATGTTTTAGAAGACAAAATGAACCCTGGTACCACACTAAACCAGTCTAACAGAGATGAAAGCATAGTATGCAATTAAACAAAAGAATGACATATTAATTAGATGGGATTTAAGTTAACCTTTTCAACTCTTTGATAGAGGGTGAACTGGAATTTTAGTGTTCTAATGTTCCCAATGTAAACTCATTTCATGTAAATGCTGACACTATGACATTGTCTTAAATAAATAAAGATTCCAGAATTGTGAACATTTTTATATTTTCTGAATTTTAAAAATAGCATTGGCAATCTGTGAAAATGATATTTATGCTTTTCCTGTTAGAATACAAAAATAGTGTAATTAGTTTACAGGCTTTAAGAAATGTAATTATTTTTTAAAAGTATTTTTACAACATTGTGTTATTATTTGGGGGAAATTAATGAGAATATTAAGATTATGGCAACATATATTTTTCACTTAATATAATGATTTTCCTAACTATAAAAGTATTTCCTTTTTATGCCTTATTCTAATTTATGTTTAATAACTTTATCAAATTCATTAAAGAAATAAATATAATATATAATCATTCTAGATTACATACTTATTGTGCCAAAGTTTGTATTTATAAGAGATATGTTTAAATAATAATTTTGAAAATTGAGAGAACATGATTTTATCCCTAGTTTTTATGTATCTTTATATCTTATTTAATCAATAACTTACTGCTAGATGTGAAGTTGTTTCTAATACGTGCTCTTGTAAACAGTGATAAAAGGAATATCCTTGTATAAATACATGTTTTTTTTTTGGTATTGCAATTGTGTCATTAAGATATTTTTCTAAAAATGAATTTTGAGTCAAAGTGTATATGCATTTGCCAAATTATCCTCTAAAAAAGCTATACTAGTTTATACTTCTAAAATGGATAGGTTGTGTTTTATTCCCTGACATCGTTACCACCAATTAGCTTTATCAGATTTCTCCTATTCTAGAGGCAAAAATTTGTTATATTAATTTAATTTATCTTTAATTACTAGACTGATTAATTTTTATGTTTATTTACTATTCAGTTTTTTCTTTTTTGAATGGCTCGATAATGTCTAAATTTTTCACCTAGTTTATTGCTTTCTTCTCATTGATTTTTAAGAAATTGTGTATTATACTAAAAAATTATTCTTTCATGTCCTTTTTATGATAGGTTGTAACAACTATTTGTACACAATTACTAATAAGTAGAAAACACTGTTATTTTTCCCAAGTTTGATTAGGCAAATTATCAAAAGTTTTTAAAAAGAATTGTGTAGCATAAAGTCATAATTTTGTGCAAGTAATGAACTTGATATTCACTGAATATCTGCTTTGTATTAGAAACTCTACTATATGTGATCACATACATTTTTTGCCTAAATCTTTTCAGAAGCTCAGTGAGGTCATTATTTTTAATTGTTAGTTTTATAGATAATGTAACTGAGTCAAATAACAGGCAAATTGGTGGAGGATATATAGCAAGTAAGAAAATCTAGAGAATTTAACCTGGGTATTTCTTATTCTAAAATCTATGTGTTCAACAGCCTCATTCATGATTTATAACATCAATTTTGTCTTGCTCATAGAAGTCAATGAGATTGGCTGAAAGACTGAATGAATATTCAGAATATTGTGAAGTAAATCAGCTTGACCGAAAAATGTCCGAATACTTGGCAATGAGTCTACTGCCCATTATATATATCATCGCTGAGATAGATTGGACCAGCCACTGCCAAGTGCCTACTTCCATTCCAACAAGTATTGTGAGAGGAGAGCCAAGAGAATTAATACATAGGAAGGGAAAAATTTCACCACTGAGTTATTCAGAACTACATTAAAAAATGGTTGTATAGCATATTAGGAAGCATACGGATATATTGCATCCAAAAGTTGTTTACCTACTAGTTTCCCCATCCTGACCTTTGGGTAGGTATTTGAGTAATGGTGAATAACATAAGTTACCATTATAGTCGTGCTGCTGACAAATCTGCTTATTTTGCCATATGGGTAGTCATGCTCTTTACACAGAGGGGGAAAATGAGACTAATATTATGTGTAGTAAATAATTTTCAAAGACACAGTTTCTCAGAGTAAAGATCTTATAGTAAATGAAGTATTTATTAACATACTTCATCACGCAAAAGAGTATCTAAACTACCTAATCATTAATTTTTCCTCTTGCCTCTCAGTGTTAATATGGAGTTGATTTTGACTTTGATACAAATTATAGGTGGGGAGCAGCAGAAAACATATTTTATATATTAGGAGAATTGAGAAGTGATATCTTTTTAAGAAACTAATACCACCTTTTCCAGTCACATATGAATAGCTTTTACTAATTAATTTAACATTGATTTCACATAGCATAGAATATTAAATTGCTCAAAATGGAAGAACCCTTGGATCATCCAAATCATGTTTTCCAACTTTGGTTATGCACTAGAATACCTTTTGATGAGGTTCTGTTGTCTTATTTTTTCAAAAGCCCACAAAAGTATTTTATTATGTTCAGCCATGACTGCAAATCACTAGTTTTTCTGTGATAGTTTAACTTACAATCATTTTCCCCAACTTTTTGAAACAAGTTTTCTGTCAGAACACAGGGTTCTGAAAGCCACCATAAATGGGAAAGGAAAAGACTCCTAATAATATTGCTGTCATTGGACATACAGACAGGGCAAATCCACCACTGCTGGTCATCTAAACTACAAATGCTGTGGAATCAACAAAAGAACTGTCAAAAAATTTTGAGGAGGAGGTTGCTGAGATGTACATGACTCGGATAAACTGAAAGCTTAGCATGAGTATGGTATCATGGTTCCTATCTCCTTCCGGATAGTTGAGTTCAGCAAGTACTGTGTCACCATCATGCCCCAAGACATGGAGACTTTATCAAAAACAAGATTACAGGCATATTTCTGTCTGTCAATGTTGTCCAGCTTGTTGCTGATAGTACTCTTGAATATGAAGCAGACCTGTAAGCTTCCCTTTCGGACTTAGAGTTGTTTACTGGATGTGAAATAAATAGTTGTCAATGAAAACAAAATGAATTCCATGGAACTCATCTGCCAGCTAGAAGAAATATAAAGAAGTTGTCTGGGAAATCAGCACCTACATTAAGAAAATTGACTACAACTAAGAAACAGTAGCATGTGTGCCAATTTCTGCCTAGAATAGTGCCAATATGCTAGAATCAATTGTTAGCATGCTGTCGTTCAAGGGGTGGAAAGTCATTCATAAAGATGGTAATGCCAGTGGAATCATGATGCTCTAGGTTATGTCCTGTTACCAACTTGCCCAACTGAAAATGTTTGTACCTACTCCTCCAGGATGTGTATCAAATTAGTGCTATTGAGTCTGTTCCTTTTGGTTGAGTTGAGATCACTGTTCTCAAACCTGGTATGATAGTCATCTTTCTATAATCAGCAGTATGGCTGAAGTCAAAATATTTTAACAGTTAATATTTTGATCTTGGGTCTGGTTACTGTAGCTCTCCCGCCATCAAAGCTTTTATGATCTTCCACTGTAGTCCACTGTGTTCTACCATCTTTTAAAGCAAATGTATTTTTCATAATTGAAATAATCTCTTCCCATTTTATGCTTGCAAATCCCTACTAATTCTTTATATTCATTTTGTTCTCTGGGATTGTCCTATATGGTTCCACAGCAATTTTTTCTTGACTACAAGTAAGTTATGAGTATACAATTAAAAAATGAATACAAAGTGCATTGAATACATATAATTTCAAGGTCACTTAATGACTGGTATTTTTGTCATCATAATTATTGGCCAGTATTTTCTGTTAAATCTGATATATGTTTAGTTGTTAGTTTAAGATGAGCAGAATTTTAAAAGAAGCGTGAGAAACAGCTTTCAACGTTTCCAAAAGAAGATAAAATGTCCAGGTACCTATTTTTTAAGATTTCATATAAAATATAAAATTGTTACAGTGATCAGGAAGGCACAGTGATTTAGACTACACTGGCATTTTAAACTTATATATACTTGACATTTTATTCCAAAAGATTATCTTAGAAGGTACTACACATGTTAGAGCTAATTTAATCTACATTTAAAAGCTATAGGTATAGAGAAGTTGTCAAGTAACCAGTGTATGAACAGTTACTAGCCAAGTGTTCTTCAATAACTTGACTGAAGTCTACTTTTATATTCTGTATTAAAACTGACCGAGCTTTACATAAATGTAGCTTGATTCTGTCTAAAATAGATAGGAAAAACTCAGAATAATTTAGTGTATTTATGTACCTAACTAGACTAACCAACATAACCACTCTGTGGAAGACAAGATACAAAAACATTTCTCTTTCAGCATGGTTATGAATTCTTATTAGACCTGGGAGTGTTTAAAAACATCATCCAATACTTTTGATGGTTTCATATAGTACCTTGAAGGAAAATGTTCAATAGTATCGCCTGCAAGTTGACTTTGCATCCCTCATCTCATAATAAAACAGACTGAATGCTTCTGTTTTTGCTCAACTTTCAGACTCAGGCAAATCGTATACATATAAGCTCCATCTGTGGTCATTCCTCTTTTATTCTTCCTTCAAAGTCACTGAGTATTCTGACCATGTGTCACTATCATTATAGTCTACTGTTATTGTTTGATGTGCAACAAAAGCAATTTATTTTTCCTTCAAATTATACTATTTTCTAATAAACTCTACACAGTTTTAGCATACACTTTTTAGTGTTCTGGACAAAAGAATGCCAAAGAGATCATTAAATCCATGGTGGTTCCCCCTGATGATAAAAGATTATATTCATAGCCATTGACACACCACTGGTCTAATTAATACAACATAGGCTACCAATATGAGTCTATTGCAGAGAGGTGGCACTTTTCCATGATGATAGTACTCATGCCATTATCCTGATAACCCATCTGGATCCATCTTTTCTGAACAGTTAGTGCCTCTGTAAAAGTGGCATAACGCCATACAACCATAAGGACAAAAATGTAAACAAGCCAAAAATGTATAATAAGAAATTTGTTTAATATGGCAGAATTTCCAGCCAGAACTTCCAATACAGTTGCGTTCTACTGCTTTGTTTCCAAGTCAGAAGAACTGCATTTGTATATCCTCAGAACGAAAGTTTAAACTCAGAGAAGAATAAAATTAAAAGGGTGTGTGTGTGTGTGTGTGTGTGTGTGTGTGTGTGTGCATGTATCATAAAGCAATCCTATAGATACATTTCTACGTGGGTGACAATTTAAATCAGAGAAAGAAAGATTCTAGGGTCACAGAGAAGGAAGTTCTTTGTCGTAGTTGGTCAACAATTTTTCTTCAACTTAAAGGCATTGCCTTGCACATTCACATGCTACTTTGAAGCCCCAATTTGAGAAAACAGTTTGTATTGCAAAAGCTAATTTTCCATATATGGCATTAAAAAAATGGTCCAATTTCATTCTTTTGCTTGTGGCTATTCAGTTTCCCCAACACCATTTGTTGAAGAGACTACCCTTCCCTATTGTAAATTTCTGGTGCATTTTTCATGAACTAATTGATCATGCATACACCGGTTGATTTATGTTGTGAGATATTTTTGAAAAATGAGGCTTTTGACAAATTTTTGCAAATCTAAAACTACATGAGTTCAGTGTTTGGAAATAACAGAATTGAAGGACAAGATTCAGGATCTCTTTCTCATTGATATAAACACTCTATTCCAAAACTTTGAGAGTATTAAGTATTTTAAACTTTTCTATTTGCTTGCTTTTTGATTATCCTCTTCAGGAGCTACAACTTTAATGTCATTTTGACAAGGCTTTACAAATTAGCAAATTCTTACATAAGACATCAAATAACATGAATAATATCTAAAAGATAGTGTTAACCTTTGAGAAAATATTGGAATTGTTCTCCTAAGATGCAAAAGATATACCATAGAAATATTCATAATAATTATTCTTCAACTTAGAAGCCTACCCAGTGCCCTTTAATCCCTTATTTTCTCCCTCTTGCTAGTAATGCCTTCCCTGTTTTGCTTAGTTTCTGGACTAGCTCAGTGCGTAACTTGTGCCATCATTTGCTGTCTCCATACTTTGGTGTAACTTTCTCTGTGCTATCTTCTTGAATATCTGCTCTACCACCTATTATTCTCCCTTTGATAAGAAAAGTGTGAATCCTTCCTCATTGAGAAAATATAAGAATGTTTTTCATTAAGGTATTAGCATCAGTTCTGGAATATCTGTATAGTTTCCTCCTCTGCATTTCTTAGAATCAGTGGTATCTTGTATTCATTGTAAAATTACTTTTCACTTACAATTTGCTTTCTATTCATTCTTTTGTTCTCAACAACCTACTTTTATTTTCCTTTCTCCTTCAACTTCTTTCCTTTTTCTTCAACTTATACTATACTGGCTCATTAACATCATTACTGGTATTTTCTTAATCTCTTTTCCATGATAAAACAAAAAGGGAAAGATATAAAAGGAAACTCCACCCACTCCATATATCTCATACTTCTTATAAACAAATTGCAAGAATGAGTTATCTGTTCTCACTGTCTTAACTATCTTATCTCCTTTTCTTAATTCCATTATCATCCTCACCCCTTTAGCTACCACTATGGAACCACTACGCAAATATCACTTGGAAGTTTTTTTGTTGCATCCCTCCTTAATACAGTTCTGTTTTTACATTATTTGACTTCTCTGTTGTATTTATCAATGTTCATTGTTCCCTATTTGCAACACCATCTTTAGATTTTTTGGCATTTTTCTAGGTTTTCTCCTCTAACTACTTAATCACATTTCTTCATGCTCTCCTCAGTTCCTTCCCACCCTTTAAATGCTACTGTTTTCAAAGGTTCGTTCTCAACCTTGTATTATACTCTGTTATTTACATGCCTTTAATATACAAAGGATACCTTAATATTTAACTACTGTCTATATGTCTGGTCTCGGAGAGGGAAATACACATCTCCTAACTGGACATGTTCACATGGGTATTTTGTAGATGTATGACACTTTTTATGCCACAAATTATATTATATTCCTTCAATCCTTACTTCCTGTTATCATCTATCTTCATTATAACATAATGAATGGCATTTTAAGCAGCCCAGTAAGCCAGATAGAAACCTGACTTTCTCATCTTCTTTACCCTCCCTCCATAGCAATTCACCAAATGTCATTCTTCCTGTTTAATATCTATATAATCAATCCCTTCCTTTCTTCCCATAGTGCCAGTGTCTTAGTTCATATTATTTCAGTTTCAATTACCGAGTAGCCCTTTCCCTAAATCGCTATTGCCTCCACCACCAACCCCCACAATGTCAGTCAGAGTCAGCATTCTAAATCTGCATTTTAATGAGGTTACCCTCAATTCTTTAGACTTGTCATGCTCTCCCCCCTCACCAGGTCTTGGCTGTTTCTGTAGTGTGGAAAACTATTAATCAACACCTCCATTTCTCATCTTTCAGCTTCCACAATCTCAGAGTCTGAATCTCAGGAATGTTCTAGAGGTTTTCCTTCTATAACTCCACAGCATTTATCTTATTTATGGCACACAACAATTTTTAATTATCTGTTCAATTGCTTTGCTTTCTGTTTATTTCTCCCAGATGGCATTGCTTTTTTTGCTCTTTGCCTACCTCTTGTGGTCTCTTCATCACCATTCTCAGTATAATATATGCTATGTTCTAGCCCTCCGGTTTTCCTTTATTTTTTAGATTACTAGGTCCCCAACCACTCCTGAGTCTTTACCCTTGTTTTCTCCTGAGGCAAATATTCCCACACCCAATCAATTAGTTTAGTTAACTCCTACTTATCCTTCATATCTTGAAGTGCTTCTGCAGAAAAGTTGCAGATAATCTGACAGATTGCCACTGATCATTCTATCTTATTTTAGTAGCATTTATCAGAGTTTAAAGTTTTATGCTTCTGTGAATTATTTGATTAATGTTTATATGCTCCACAAACTATAACATCTGAGAGCAGAGTGGTCTCTTGTGCATATCATGTAAATTGTCAATTAATCAGTAACTGAATTTCTGCTGTATCTATAGAAACCTTCTGTTAAGTAAATATTCATTTTTAAAGAGGGTGAAATGTTAACTTCCAATCAAGAATAAATAACTTCATACAGATTAATTTATCATCTTTGAGATATGTGCATGCTCCTGAAGGAATAATGCACAGGACAGAAGCATGTTAATTAAAGAGAGAAAAGAGACAATTTAGTCCATGTCCTAGATGAACTGCTTGGAGAGGTCACCACTAGTGGGACATCAAAGTGTGTTTTCTCATTTGTAAAGATAGAAATCATACTAATACCAATCTCTTAGAATAATTGTGGAGATTAATGAATACTTAGCATATTGCATGTAACTAGTTAAGCAATCAGTAAGTGTTATGCACTCAATTTCCTTCAATGAAATACTAATTGTGAGTATGAGCAAGATAATGGAATTAGGCATTAAAGATAAATGAAGGAGAAGCTCAAATGTATGGTAAGAGGATACAAACTCCAGCACCAGACTCAACTCAAATGCTGAAAGCAGATTCTGGAGCCCTGAGCCGTCACCCCAAAATGCTCCTTTCTGTACTTCTAGATATTTTCACTCAAGAACAATTGGGGTAAATGCTTGACTTTTATTTTCAGCAATGGGTACAGATGGAGTGAACTCACATCAAAGACCAAGTTTTTGCAAACTAAATTTTGATGACCTTGAAGAATTTCATAATCTTATTCAATGGGGCTTTGTTTGGGTTGTGATTTTTACATTTTTAAATAATCTCTACCAGCAGGAATTTTTCATATTTAATATCATTCATTCATCCATTGAATGTTCATATCATATAATGAATGAACTGTACATCAAGTAGTAATATATGTATGTGTGTATATACTTTGCATGTATAAAAATACTCTGGTATTAATTGCCTTACTTTCACTTATAACTTGTAGGGCTTTCTATACCAGTGTATAGAATTTTGCTTTTTTCCTTTTATCTCTGAGTTCATCTAGGTTGGCAAATATTAAACCAAGCGTCAGACAGATTGATAATATGGGAGCAACAGTATCTCCTGTATAAACTTCACCCACTGATGTTTTATAGATTCCAATCCCTACCACCTCCATGCTAAAGAGATCTCCAGTGTTGAAAATTACAACTTCCATATGCCATGAATCTGCCATCACTGACAGTTGGGAAGGGGAGTTGCTTGTAACTAAGGGTGGAGTTCGGCAGCTATGCTTTTTAGAAAATTGAATATATTAAGGACTTGCACCCTTTTGCTTTTCTAGCTGCCTGGTTTCAGCTCAGACAGGGTTACTGGTAGAACATATTGATCAATTAAGTTCTGTTTCCCTTATTCTCTTTCCCCTTGTAAATAAATATTTTATTAACTTTTCAATGTGTACCTCATTGTAAGTCTTGTCCTGAGTTCTTAAATGCACAGGTGGAGACTCACATTCAGGCTGCACTGTTTCCCCTTGGGATCGCCCTATAGCAATAAGAGAAAAAAACAAAAATAAGTTTACTAATACCATGTAAACATGTTTTTATACCTAGAAGGGAACAAACTTGTCCATGTAGGTGTGGAGGCCATCTTAAATAGCTTAGCTAAGACAAGAGAAATTGAGCAACATGAGAAAGATTAGGAAGTTTGAGAGAAGGGAGAGTAGGCAAAGAACTGTACATTTAAGTTTTGTCTTTTTCATTGAAAAGAAATGGGAGATATGGTCTGAGAGAGGCCCTTATAAGGAGACATTTACATATAAATATCAAAAATAACCTCCACCCAGCCTTCAGAACCCCTCCCTGAAAGCAAACTTTGCCAAAATGACATTTTGGAACAGCAGATTTTGTTCCCTTTCGGGTATATTTTATCATATCATAGTGATAAATTTTATTTTAATTTATTTTTAGTTTATCCTCACCAATATTGATGGATAATTTATAATCTTTTGCTATTTCAATTAATGTTGCAATATATAGCATACCTTGTCATACTTCTGTGAGTATAATCAGTAAATTCTAAGCAATGGATTTGTTGGGTCAAAAGGTATATCTTTCCCATCTTTATTTTGAAGTGCATTTAGTACCTGTCAAATGAGTTCATAAGTGAATGAGTGATTTCAAAATACATGTATCAAAAGATATTGAGGCAAGTATGCAAGATGGTTTACATTTACCCCAATTATATTTTCTTTTCATAATTTGTAAATTCATGTGAATTGCTTGTGTAACTGATGATTCAGAAATGGCTCAAGCTTAATATTCCTTGATAAGTTCACTGTTACTGACAATTTCATTACCTCTCACTTCAACCATTTTTTAATATTTTCCTCATCTTTACTGAGGTCTATAAGTTCACAAGTAAAAGAGAATCCTGATTTTGAGCTTTAGATCATTTTTAGCACTTTTCACTTACCCTTTTAAATTTATTTCCCTTTTTACCCACCAAATGTAATAATTTTCACTGTATAGCTTTAAAGTGCATATCATTTGCATAGCCCATGTTGTTGTTACAATTATATGTAATTTTACTATATTGGGATAATTTGAAGAAAGTTATAAAATAGACAGAATATTACCATATATATCTAATACTAAGGAACAGTAAATCTAGGCAAATATGGTTTTTTAGTCACATAGTCTATTTAAGTAGAAATTAACTCACACAGGCTACATAAAGGGAGAACAGTGGAGTTGTTGTAAGAGTATAAAAAAAATCTGGGTCTCAAAACAATCATCTAATAAACCCCCAGTATCCAAAGCAAATAAGCCAGGTACCCTATTCTCCTAGGCATAACATTGTGGTGCCCTTGATAATTTGTTTTCCACTTCAGAGTTGTCTTTATTATCCCTTTGAACCGATTTCACCGAGGAGAGGTTATACCTTGGGGAGAGGGATGATGAAGTAGTATTTATTGGGGAAAAAGCTTTAGGGCAGCCTCTTCACCTAACTGAAGAGACATTTATCCTAAATAGCAACTCTTCCCATCCCTACTGAGAATTACTGACAGCTTGTGATTTCCACCCCTCTGAATTTTTATGTGGAAAAACAGAATTAAAGTTATCTCTCCCCCAACTGGAGAGGGTGTTAAGTCTGCAATTCCCCGCTTTAGCCACTAGATGGCAAATGTACAACAGTAAGCCCAAACGCTGCTGTTTACACACACACACACACACACACACACACACACACACACACACCATTGGAGGAATTTAAATAGTTTAAGGTCAGTAAAAAAGTGAAATATAACTGTTTTAACTGTTTTAACTGTCTTTGTGAAATAGGGAGTAAATTTAATAACGCTTTATGCAAACAAGTTACAGACATCTTATCAAAATTGCCAAATACATTCTTAAAGACAAACATTCAGTTTCCTCCATTATTTGACAAAAATTACTTCAATTTCAAAGTCAAAGAGCTAATTAACAAGACAAAACCTTATATTGCAAGTTAGGAATGGAGTTCCTCTTGGATGTTTCCAAGTTCATGATACTAGTTGGGATTTAAAACTATCTCTCAGAGGTAGATATGTATCAAGATTCCTGGATTTGTAGGAAGATTTCTTAAGAATATATAACTTGCTTATATATTTTCATTACATTTGATAGTAATTCCATACCTGGAAAAGCATATAAACAAAATAATACAAAATAAAAAAAAAAGATATTTAAAATATTTTCTTTATTTCAATATCAGAAACAGCTGAAATATTTACTAATAGAACATTAAGAAATCATCAGTGTTTACATTTGATGGAATATTATGCCTTCACTAAAAATTTTGGTTCATTGATTTGCAATTCAGAGCATATACATATGGTGCGATGGGTTACAAAACAAGATGTTTTTGTGCTACTGATGTAATATCGTTACCGAACAGACTGAGAGGTACTCCAGAGCCCCCAAACTTGCACACTCTAATGAGGTATTGCCATCCACTGCATAAAAACAAAACATACTTTTTTTTTTTTTTTTTTTTTTTGAGACTAGGTCTCGCTATTTTTGCCCGTGGAACCGCAGGCTCTCATTGCCCGGGGTACCACAGACTCAAGCAATCCCCTGCCTTAGCTTCCCAGGTAGCTGGGACTACAGGCGCGCGCCACCACACCCAGCTATTTTTTTGGAACTAGGTCTCGCTACGGGCCCCAGGCGGGACTAGAATCTTGATCCCTAGCCCTGGCCGCTTCATAGGCTGAAGCTTACAGGCACGAGCCACCGTGCCCGGCCAAGACAAAACATACTATTAGTGTGAAAGAATAGTAATAGGATTCAAGTGCCTAGAGGGAAAAGAGAAAAATATATAGTAGTTTCTTATTAAAACAGTTACCCATCCTCTCTTGGGTAAATGGTTAGCTAAACAGGATCAGCTCAAAGCTGAAACCCTGAGACCTGAAAGTCTGTCACAAGTTTAAGGCACCTTCTGCCAAGGAAACATAGGAATTGGGTAATTGGAGTTAGGCAAGTCTGGGATGATAGTGACAAAATCAAAGTACAAATCAAGGTAACGGCTGCCATTATCAACCTCCCTTGTATCTCTCACCCACATCTCTTCATAGTATCTTCACATATCTTGATTCTGTATGTATCCTATCATGTCCACCAAGTTCTGGGTGCGAGTACAAGGCTAAAAACAAGTGGGACATTTTCACATGCCTCTACTTTATACGTCTCCTACAAGTCTTCTCTGAGTATCCAAGATTTTTTCCAGTCTGTCACTGCTTGTTTAGCTTGACCCTTCCTTAAGTGGGGCAGGGAGCATGAACCTCCCTTTTTATGAAGATCAAACTGTTATTAGCTTATAACACTATACATACATTTTCTTGCCATGTCCACCACCAAGTGTCTAATCACCTCTCACCACCAACCAACCAGTCCTTTTTATCTATTCTCTCTCCTTTCTTTCGCATTTGGTAACTAGTCATCTGTTATCAGAGTGTAAAGCTTTGTTTTTGATTTCTTTATAGCTTATAAGTAAAAGAAATCATGTGACTCTCTCTCCTTCTGACTATGAGTTCATAGTGATACTAAAAAAGTGGAATGTGGGGAAAGTTCCTTATAAAAATGCTATCTAATAAATATGAAAAGGATAAAATTGGAAAACAAACATTCTACAAACACCATCTGCTAGGCAGGAGATAGGGTTAGGTTGAAATCAGGTATCAAAACAAACCAGAGTATTTACTAAACTTAAAAGCAGCAACAGCTGGCCCTTTAAACCCAGTTGCTTCCCAGGTTTGTTCCCAGCCTGTAAGCACAATGGCAAGACCAAACTACTCTAAAAAGAGGTCAAAACAAAACAAAATTCATTTACTAAAAAGAAAAAAATGTGCAAGCATCACTAAGGTTACAAGATACCCCTTTTGTTATCTTACCACATAATTCAGTCTCTAAGTTCAAAAAGCTTCCAGTGGTCCTTCAGTCATGTGCCTCTAAAAGATGACATCTGTCCCACCTTCAAGCCAACAGCAGGAGATTCAAATAAAACAAAGAAACAAACATGGCATTGTTGATCCACCTCCAAAAGACACAACTCCAGTATTCTTTCTGATTCAACCCTAAAGCAGCTCCAACCACCAAGACTCACTTGGAACAGCAGCAGCAACCACTTTAGATGGTTCTTGATGACAACAGCAGCACTCCAAGTTCTCTTCAGGTCTCCAGACAATTCCCAAGATTTGCAGTTTTTACGTTAAAGCAAATTTCCAAGTACTGACTTTCCAAGTCAGGTCACATAGGTCACAAATTTCTCCAGCAGACTTCCTGGGCTCCTCACTGGCCTAGACTGGGGATGGCCAGCATGGCTTCCTTCCCTGCCCCACTGTTGCACATGGCAGCTGCAGCTACAGGGCATTAGCCTCCTTACTGCTCCACCACTTTCTGCCTCCCGCTCTCCAGCTGTGCTGCTTCCTAAATCCCCTGTCTTGCATAGAATTTTAGCTTCCCTTCTCCGAGTCTCCGCCCACCAGGGCAAAATGGCACAACCTTAATGCAGCATTACAAAGGTGGGGCCATGCGTGCCTGTAAGCACCAGCCTATGGAGCATGGCTGGCACTGGGGATCATGGTTTGAGACCTGACCGGAGCAACATAGAGAGACCTAGTCCCCCAAAAAATAGCTGTGTGCGGTGGCGTATGCCTATAATCCCAGCTACCTGAGAAGCAGAGGCTGGGGATTGCTTGAGTCTGTGGTACCTGGGCAAAGTGAGCCTGTGCTTCCACAGACAAAAATAGCGAGACGCTCAAAAACAAAACCAAAAAACAAAGGTGGGCCATGGATCCCCAATTTCACCACATCATCCCTATCACAGCAAGTCTTAGGACACTCCATGACTGGACACCAACTCAGTCAATCAAATCATTAAAAATAGAGGGTAGCATTTTCTCCACTGGACATGCAAGATAAGGTCACTTGCCCACACTGATATAGTGACTTTCCCTATTTCTAAGGAAGAAGCTATTCCCAAAATACACTTCAGGTGAAATAAAGTTTTCACTACTAACAAACTCTTTAGGCTAATAGTCCTCTAGGTTAATGATATAGAACCCACCACAAAATGCTCACAGGTATGAGAATTTAAGGAGATCATGAGTTCAAGAGATGGAATGAGCTCATGGAAAAGAAGAGGCCAGAAACAAGCCTAGCTTTTAATCATGCTGGCTCCAAATTGCTTAGCTAGAGCTTTCACTTGTTTTTCAGGGAACAGCATACAGACCCTGTCCCTGATGCTGACTCCTTTATGCTGAGTTGCATAAGCTTTAATAAATTATTTGATACCTGGAAAATTAGTGTCTCCTTATTTCTATTTCTCTGAGTATTCAAGAATCCAGAATCCATTAACAACCATAATAATAATCTCTTCAGTTAAGAATAGTGAGAGACATTAATGGGTAAAGTTTTCATAAGATATTCACACAGGGTAAAATTGTCCCTTGATAAGAAAAGAAAGCAACACACAGGAGAGATCTGTTGGATTCCATATTAACCAAGTGATCAACTTGACATTACCAATCATGGGACATGAGTGCATCCTGGTGTGATCTCCAAGGGAGGATGAAAAATCATTTATGTTTCTGTGGAAAAACACCATAATTATAAACCGAATCATGAAGAAACTATCAAAGTAGTTCAAATCAGTAGACACCCAAAATAGTTGGCTTGGGTTCCTTAAATATGTCAATTACATTTTTAAAAAGACAGGAAAACTATTCCAGATTAAAGAAACTATAGAGACATATCAAAAAACTGCAATTCATGATCTTTGATTGGATTCTGTAATAGGAACTAATGATCTATAAAAAACAAGTAAATAAACATGGATTATTTATTAAGATAGCAGTACTATCAATGTTAGAGATTTGAATGTGATAATTAGATTGTGGTTCTATGGGACAGTGCCATTATTCTTACAAGATACATGGTTAAGAATTTGGCAATAAATTGTCATGAGAAATAGAACTTAGTCTCAAATGTATTAAGTACATTTAAGTTGGAAGATGGAAGACACACAGAAAAGAGAAAAATAGACAGCATACACAAATGAGGAATCATCTTGTATAAGTAACTGATAAATCTGGATGAGGGATATGTGGTAATTCATTATTATTGTTCTGCAACTTTTGTGTAAGTTCAGCACTTTCCAAAAAGAAAAGGAAAATTGGTGATGGAAGTTAGAAATTAACAAATGTCCAGTTACAAAATAAATAAGTCATGGGGAGTGATGTACAACATGGTGAATTTAGTTAATAATATTTTACTGCTAAGACAGGAAGTCTTAGTTTGCATCATGTAAATTCTTTTAAAACTACAGATGTATGTATATTGGCTACACTTCTGGAGTTGATCAGTTTGCAATATACACAAATATGGAATCATTACATCATAATCATACAATGAAATAAATGACATATGAGAAAGAACCCCTAAAAAGTTGTGGGAAAAATATAGGTAAGAGTCCTATGTATTCTGTTAATAACCACCAGATATACACACCACCAGGTATATTACAATGAAAGCAAATGGCAGGTAAATTCTACCACACTTAAAAATAGTAACAATCAAACAACAAAACTTGTGAAGTCTGTTCTATGGTCTTTGAAGTTCTCATAGTCTATTACCTAAGAATCTGAAATCACAATTTGCATGAATGTTGCAGTTAGACATGGGTGTGCCAGTGTTTTACAGGAAGTCTTAGGAAGTATTTCAGTTAAATCATACAAAAGATCCCCACATCAAGCTATAAGGCTGGCAGCAAAGTGTGGGCCTCAGGTGGAGGCGCCTATACAACAATTTGAACTATTCTAATTTCATCAATGATAACTTATTTCTTATGCTAATCAAAAAGCCCCTCTTGTATATTTAAATAATATACAAGTAAAACTTCAAGAAAATTCTTGGAATGATAACTATCCAGTATTTTATTCCTGAATAAAAGTGTTAATGACTGTGTTTGGGTTACATATTAATGGTAACTCGCCTCCATGCTCATCACACTGCTTATACTAAGTGTTTTAAAGTAAATTACAGACAAAATAATGCAAGGCCAATGTCTTCCTTTTTGCAAATAATTATATTTCTTTAGAAGTATGAGATTTACTGGGTTTTGTTGTTCACATATTCATGAATGTATTCATTTACTTATTCATGAATTCATTCAATATTTAACACATTTATTGAGTAGTTACTATGTACTAGATATCCTGCTATGTGTTGAAGACACAAATAGAGCTCATATATGGTACTTGTCATCAAACTACAAGTTTAAATTCTACAAAGAAAAAGTTACAGAATGTTTCACAGAAAAGTTTTCAATAGTTCTTCAAGGATATGAAACAATAGAAATGGATACAGTGAGGATAGGTATTCCAGAAATAGGAAACTGGATGCAAATGGACAATAAACAAAAAAGGTGTGGCAATTTCAAAAAGTTGTGAATAATTTTATGTGGTTGGAATGTATGCTGCATGAAAGAAAAATTAATTGAGGTGAAATTGGTGTGCCTTTTTGCGTCACTTAAAATCATTTATATATCATGCTTAATTCAACCAAATACTTTTGTAGACTTGCCAGTTTATAAAAATCAACTGGTACTACTTGTAAACAATACAGATTCCTATTCTCTGCCCATGGAAATTCTGCCTAAATTTAGAGTGAGCCTTTGAGAAGTGCTGCTTTAACAGAATACAGGAAGCTTGGGAAATAACATTTTGTGCGAACTTTACCCCATCTTTTTGTTTGTTATATTGAGTTTTCACAAGATATCTTGCTTGAGAAGAGAGCAAGATTCAGTGGATATTTTATTTTTGCAAGCCACTGCTTTATGTATCAGAAGTGAAATGCAATAATTAGTTGAAGTAAATATAGAACATGAAAGAACTGAGGCAAAGAGACAAGAGAGAGGTACAATAAATCAGATAAAACCAAAAGAGAACTTCAATTCCAGGTCTCAGCCATAGGGTAAAGATGAGAAATAGATTTACAGACAGAAGGTAGAAGTTAGGTAACTAGCTTAAATTACAAGTGAGAAATTTAAGAGGAGATTCTGAGATGACTGTTGTCTTTTAGTTCTTGTTACTAAATGGATGATGAATTCAATAATGATGAAAAGAAAAATGGGATAAAGTAGCAAGTTTGGTATAAATATCCAACTTGAGGTGGCCCCCGTATAATAGAGCTTCCCATAGATAATTGGAAATAATGGTCTGGCACCTAACATAGAAGGAGAGAAAAAAAATTTTTTTTTCTGTATAACAAGGAAGTCTATTGATTGATTGATTGATTGATTGATTGATTGAATTTCAATTGTTTTTCTTTTAAATTCTTATTATATTATTTATTTTATTATATTTTTTTATTTTACATTGTTATCTACCCTAGGGTTCTCCCATCACCTTATCACCTGTGAATGAACCATCTTAGTCTTTTGTGCCCCTCCCACCCCGATTTCCCCCTCCCCCTCTCATGCTCTATGTTTCAATTTTGCTAAAAATTAGTTTTAAATTTTTCTTGTCTGTTTTCCCTTTGTCCCTCATATAAGTGAGACCATCCAGTATTTCTCTTTTTCTTTCTGGCTTATTTCTGCTAGCAGGATTCCTTCTAGCTTCATTCATATTGCTGCAAATGATATGTTTGTCTTTTTTGATAGATGGATAGTACTCTATTGTGTACATATGCCATCGTTTTCTGTACTATTCATCTATTTTGGAGCATTTGGGTTGCTTCTATATCCTGGCTGTTGTAAATAGCACTGCAATAAATATCTGGGTACAGTTGTCTTTTGGGATCAGAGTTTTTGTATCCTTTTATCCAGGTTTAAGGATATATGGAACGTCTGGAAATGTATGCAAAATATTGTATATGTATGTACTTCTCTGGGGATGCAGCTTTCATATGAGTTTTGAAAGGTTTCTCACTCTCAAGCAGATAATAGGTAGTAGCTCAAAATGAATTCATATAAAGTCAGTATCTTTGAATGTAGCTTGCATTTGGGTATTTGGATCCTCACTTAGGAGTTTGAGAACACTTGGATTTTTTCCAAGACTGTGATGCCTCTTTATAATACACGAATGAGAAACTCTGGTTTCAAATGGTTTGTGCAGAGAGGTATGGCTCTGGCCAGCCCCTTGGAAGGGGTCAGGACACTGGATAAGACACTGGGTGAGCAAGATTGCCTCTGGACCTCAGTTTAGTGGAGCTGGGAACTGAAAATGCAATTGTCCTCCCCGACACTAAGAGATTCTTATTTAGTTCCTCTGTGATAGAGCCCAGATGGCTTTACATGAACTGATAGCCTGTGTGATTATAATGTAAGTGAATAACAAAACACAATTTGAGAAACAATAAATAAAAGGCTAAACATATAAAAGAAATAAGAACTCATTAGAAACAATGAATGAGAAATATTTTGTTTATTTATATTCATTTTGTGCTATGTGCATTCTTTGGAAAGCCAATGGAAATGCTATAATAGATGACTAACATTTATTAGTCTAGCAACTCTTAAAAAGAAAAAGTAATTGATACTGATGTTCCAGAATTAATTTCTAAAATCATTCTTCAACTCTAAATAATTAAATTTTCAAGTAATCTCTGTCAGAGCAAATAAGCTGTTGAAGAGACTTTTAGAATTTAAATGACTATTTTCTTACATTGCAAATGTTAACAACAACAAAACAATCATCTGCTCTACTGATAAAAGTACCATATAAATATGCTTCCGGGTAGGTCTGATGTTTTTAAAACTAAAATCAAATTTAAACAAGGGAATTTTGCCAGACTTTTTCAACTTTGATGCATATTGCCTGTAACCAAACAAATACTGTGTTATTCTTACTTTATTAACAATGTCAACTACACTAGAAGAAGGCATCAAAAAATATTACTGTTTCAATTTGGTCTAGTACCATTTCACAATTTTGAAAAGCACGAGAAATAAGGAACATTAATTGTTATCTACATAATGACTTTTTTCTGTTGTGCCTGAAGTTCCAAGTGCATAACAGAAAAATAACAAGAACAAAAAGAAAGTGCCTAAAATTATTTGAAATTTGAGTAATTGCTCTATGGGATAATGGTATTATTTCATATGTTGGAAATAAATTTAGAAGCTCATGAATATGTTTAGTGCATTATTCCCCCCCACCCCCTTTTTAGCTTAAAAGCAGGGTTTTTTTCTTTACACGTGTGAATTTGATAGCTATGTTAACATTTGTTGGAATTATCTTCAAATTACATTTTGTGGCTAGTAATTTACAACTGAAGCTCTTAAATAGAACTCAACAGAAAATACCGGTTTGAATTAAGACAATGCATAGTGATTGAGCTGCTTAGCCAAAGCCCAAGCGTCTGAAATGACAGGATCAACTGCCACCAGTACTGCAGCAAGAGCTACCTGGTGAATCAGTGCAACCTGCTGCCAACCCTGTGCCTTGAATTCCTCATCATTCTTTCACCTCCAGGCATGAAATAAGATACACAGAGACTTCAGCATTGATGTCTTCTTTTTCAAGGATATTTGGTGAATTCCTCAGGAGTCTTCTTGGTTTATTTAAAAAAAAAGTTTATACTACATGAATAGTTGCCTTGAAAAGTTGCTATGAGTTTAGGGGGGAAAATACTGTCAATGTAATAATTATTTTCATGTATTTGACTTCACTGTCCGTAATTGATAGCATCACTGATAGAGCTTATGCCTTTGCTAAGTCTTTACTCAGACACTTTAGAAACTAGGAGAGGTAAGAATGTCAATATTCTGACCTAAGAAATAATCACTTTCTTTTAGAGTGCATGATAGTCTCTAAATGAATATCAGTTTTGTGTTATTTTACTAGTTTCTAGGTTTGCCACTTCTGAATTCATGTTGCTCCCAACTTCATTGCTAAAGCAGAATGACTATAAAGACCATAGTTTTTGCATCAGGAGTTCAATTATTTTCAAGATTTCTTTAATTTGAAATAATCTGTAGTAAAGTAAATTTAGGAAAAGGATGCCTGAGATTAAAAATGCAAAACATAAGCTTTTCTTAAAATATGTGCACATCTTAGTAAAAGATAGAGTTCAAAATTATCTCATCAAAGAGGAAAACCATCCACGATATTTATTTTGAGCCCCTGAATCCTATTGCTATCATGTCAGAAAAAATAAATGAGTTATAGTTTAAACACACCTTAGGACTTTCTGGATATCTCATTTATAACCATATACATAACAAGTGGTATTCAGTAACTGAATGAACAAGTGAGTGAATTTGGATTGGCTCTATAAGATTAGCCATTATTATGGGGCGAGGGAAATGGTAAATAAATACAAGGGATATAATATGGAACAAAATCAATATGTTAACATTGCTATATGATATATCTAAAAATTGCTAAGAGAGTAGGTCCTAAAAGTTCACATGACAATGGAAAAAAATTTTGTCACTATATGAAAAGATGAATGTTAAGCAAACTTTAGTGGTAATCATTTTGCAATATATGCATGTCAAGTTATTAAGCTGTATACCTTAAACTTATGCAAAGTTATATGTCAATTACATCTTAATAAAACTGGAAAAAGAGAAATGAGAAATAGGGTAATTATATTTTTATTTCAGTTAAATTATACATATAATAGCTTATCTTGGTGTTTAAATGAAACATTAAAATATACATTCAAGCCTAAACCTGTTTATACTAAAAATAGTATTAATTAGCCTCTTTACCTCTTGGTAGCTTGTATTTAGATAAAATGATTATAAAAATGGATTGTATTTACAATAGTAGAAGAAAAGGAGGATCATGTTGGAAACATTAAGACAAAAAAGAGCTACAATCACCTCTGGGTCATTCATGCAAGCTTCACATGGTTGACTAAGACAAAAATAATTACAATGGGTTTTGCAATTTATGAAATTCAAGTCTAAAATACAGACTGCAATAGTCTGAATGTTGTATCCCCACCACCCATTTATATATAGAAATCATAATACCAAAGTGATAGTATTTGGAGTTTTTGAGAGGTAATTAAAGCAGGAGACTAGAACCATCATGAAATGAATTAGTGTTCTTATAAGAAAAAGCCCAAGAGCTAGCTAGGTTACTTTCTACTATGTAAAGATACAAAACGAAACTGACAGTCTGCAGCCTACAGCAAGGTTTTCACCACAATCTAAACATGCTCGCATCCTGATCTGACACTCTCGGCTTCTTTAAAATTTTTTTGTTTTTGAGACGAGGTCTCCTTATTTTTGCCCGTGGAACTACAGGCTCACGTTACCCGTGGTACCACGCACTCAAGCAATCCCTAGCCTCAGCTTCCCAGGTAGCTAGGGTTACAGGCGTGCGTCACCACGCCCAGCTATTCTTTTTTTTTTTTTGGAACTAGGTCTCGCTGTGTTGCCCCGGAGAGGACTGGGACCGCGATCCCCAGACCCAGTAGCGACTCCATAAGCTGTCGTTTACAGGCACACGCCACCGTGCCCAGCTCAGCTTCTTTAAATTTCTGTTGTTTATAATCTACCCAGTCTCTCAGTTATATCAGCCTCAACTAAGGCATGGGCTGTGACTTTCCATATTAGAAAATCAAGTTGTACCATCTTCAATTTGCTCCATCATTTCTTCCTTTCCATTCACCACTCCAACTAAACATTTACCAAATCTGCCAACCTGAATGAGTTTTCCTTGCAGTTACCGCTAATTTAATAATTCAAAGACAAGAGTATCATGAGAGAACTTTTTCATTGAGGTCTTGTTGGCTTACATTTTTGTTTGTATTTTAAAGTATAAGAACCCCCTCCTCTGGTGCTATTACCACCGGAGGACCCCATAGTCCATCGCAACAGTCCATTGTGATGCCACCCTACTTTCTTTGTCTTCCCACAACTCCCCCTCTGAATGTCTCCGTGAGATAGAATTTATCGTGAAACTCGATTTTCTTTGGTAAGCCATCTTTCACAGACATTATATTACTGTATCACTGATAGATCTGCAAAGATTTAATCCAAGTATCTCTAACTGGGAAACATTTTTATAAATCTTTAGGCAAAATTTTTCCATTTAACTTTTATCTTCAAGAACTATGCATAGTTTTAAAAAAATCTCAAGTAATCCTGCAGAGTTCATGGCATGGTACTTATTAAATCTTTTTGCTAAAAATTCTTCAAATCCATTTTATTCCTTTCTGTCAATTATATCACTAACTTCACAACATTTAATTATCTCATCCAAATATTCCCTGGTTGGAGCTACAATTGAAATTTTCTTTTCTGGTGGTGAGGATAATAAGTGTTGTTTAGATGCCTTGAAGTTTCATAGATAGTTTCATCTGATTATAAACTAGAAAATGCTTTTATTTCTTAAGTGATCATAATGGAAACATTTTGAAAATTGGAAAAGATATAATAATTAAAACTGATCATTTTACATACATATAATTGAATTCAAAGGACACTAGGAAAGTTCACTTATTGGTAATATAATCATGAAATTCCCCCACTTTGTATTTAAGGATATAAAGGAAAGCACTTTGTATCCTTAGAACTAAAGTAATGTGCTACATAGTGAGGAAGCAATATTTTGTTTTGTTTTGTTTAAACTAAATTTCTGTTATCCAAATCTGAAGGGATGCCATTAGCTAAATCATACAGCAATTTACTGTATGACTATTGTGCTAACCAGAGGAACAGGAGCAGAATAAATATCTGAAGACCACTAAGAGAATAAACAACCATTGCTCTCTGCAATATAGAGCAATAATCTAAACAGTTAATAAAAAGGATTTGTCATGGGGAGGAGTTTTAAAAAGAAAATATAGAAATCTCAAAATAAAATGGATTTCTAAAAATTAAGTTTTTATTGATTTCTTAGACATTCTTCTAGATTTATTCATTTTTTTCCTTTTTCTTCTAAGGTAGTTAGATAATTGTTTATGAGACACTGCATTGAGACAAAATAAGTTAGGGATGGAAATACTTAGAGATAATTTGAAACTCTGGATGACATTTGAATCAGCAGCTCCTAATGATTGGCAACTAAAGATTCTAAAAGCAATGGTGCATGTTATTACAAAGCTCTTTACTGCTATTTTTAGGAAGTTGCTCAGAAAAGGAGACGTGGCAGTCTGAAATAGAGTTCAATGCCCAATTTTACTAAAAGAATGATCCTGGAAAATTGTAGACCTGTTAGCTTAACTTCAGTACCTGGGATGAGAGCGGAAAAAGTCATTATTCTATCAATTTGAAAATGCCTGCAGGGGCACAAAATGCTGAATAATGAGCAACTTGGCTTCACAAAGAACAAATAATGTCAGGCACATTTTTTTCCTCTCTCTCAAATTGATACCATTTATCAAAAAAGAGGAAAGGATCATCACATACCTGCAAATATTTTAATGTTTCCATATTTCCAAGTTTTAACCTTTCTCATCTTTTGCTAAGGTTAGTCTTTAGAGTATGCATTTATGGTGATATTTCAGAGTCTGTGAAGATTTTGCTGCCCCCCCAAACAAGCTATTAATAGTTAGTACTTTTTTTCTTTAGAGTCTGACATTAATAACAAGCTGTGTGATGTTCACTAAGTTAATAGGCATTTCTGAGTTTATTTCATGACTCTAAATTGAGGTTCTTTTCCAGTCCTCTGGACCTATTACTGAAAATGAAAATGCAGATTCAAGATAACATTTCAAAACAATTTATTAATAAACACAAGAAGTTTATTAAAGAAAACCAAAGGCCATATGATCGCTGTGACAGAACACAAATAAATCAATGAAAATATATTGGAATATTCCTAGAGAGGAAGATGATAAAGATGAATAATAATGACTAACATGACAGTGTACAGGATGTATTAACCATTGATGATTTTTATATATGAATTAAAAAGATTCAGTACTAGAAAGGAAATTACTTAAGAGGAATGTGCTTTTATATATAAGTAAAGGATATTTAAGAATATAGTGATGGAACATAAACACAAAAGGAAGATATCTGAACCCTAGTAAGTAAATGTTTTGTGCTTAGCACAGAATAAATCCTTTCAATGGAATATAGAACCACATTGAGTTTAGGATTCTGACTTTTGGGAAAAGATGTAGGCAAGATATTTTGGAAGAATTCAAATAATAAATATTAATAAATCTAAAAGACTAGAAATTTCAGACTACTATGTTCTCAGGTCTAATCTTTTCCAGGCCAGGCTGGAGGGTACTGCAAGATTTCCAAAGTTGCTTGTTCTAAATGGGTTCTGATATCTGCTTCACCAAGAACAAAAAACCATTGTCAAGTTCATAAAGACCCTCAATGGAAAAGAACTTTAATACAATTAATGTACAAAAGAGAGAAGACAACAAATAAAGCTAAAATAATTTCCAATTAAACACCCCATGTTATCCATCTCCTCATGGGTAAATGCCCAGCCAAGCAGGATTGGCCCAAAACAGAACTGCTGAAGCCCAAAACTTGCCACAAGTCTAAGGAAGATTCCGGTGGGGACCCATAGTACAGGGTCCCCTGTACAGAAGGGGCCAGACAAGTCTGGAAAGAAAGAAGCAAAATTGAAATTCAGATGAAGGCTGCCATTGATAACTTCCCAATGGATCTCTCAGCCACATCTGTTTCAAATGTCTCCTTCATCTCCCCCAAATTCCTGGTAGCGGTCCAAGACTGGGAAGCAAGAGCAGCTTCTTCAAATGCCTCTTTGCTCCATGTGCCTCTTCCAGGTCTCCTTCTTGAACACCTTCTCTCTCCACTTCTCTTCAGTTGGGTCTTTTCTAACTTCTAACTTCTCCTCCTTGCCCAGATCCATCTGTTCTTTTTTTATTATATTATATTATATATTATTATTATATTACATAATATATTATATTGTATAATCTATATATATTTTATATATAATATAGCATAATATAAATATATAATTCTACATACTATTATATAAAATTACATATATTATATAAGATATAATATAAATATAGAATATATATATAGAATATATTATACAATATATAAAAAAGAAAGCTATTTCCAGTGTTAAATTTTTATCTGGATTACTCTATATGTCTGGTAGCACAAATATCTAATTACAAATCATCTGTTCTTATTAGTCCATAAATTGCACTCCTTCCCTTTAAAGTCCCATTACTTAGTTCAGGTTGGCATATAAGTTTCATCTGTCTGATTTAACTTGGGTCTCCTATGTACACAATAGGGGATGAGTCAGTCAAGAACCTAGAAGGGCAAGTGGAAAATTATTTTTTGTCACTCTATACTACCCCAAGCATCATGACTTGAAGCTTCAGGGGCAAATTATTTCACCAAGTACCAGAAATGTAAAGAGAGTAGAGGCAAAAAAGAGCACGGTGATCAAATGAGGCATGATAACCTGAAACTTGCTAAAGCACAGTGACCTAAGAATGCAGTCTAGGGGTCTAGATAAACAACCTGTGACTGACTGACTCAGTTTACTGGTATGCAGCCCAGCTTCTCCTTGAACCTTCCTCATTCTATCTTCGCCACAACGGGCCATGTACTACCACCAATGATAGACCACTTGGAACATCAGAATATGTAAAGGTTATATAAACCCTGGTAGGCACTCAGTCTTGGGATGTGAATCTGCTGAGTCAGTACGAGTACTAACAAACCTGCTTCTTGACAGTCCAGGTGTCCTCACTCCCTTAGTGCCTTCTTTCGCTAGTATGTAGAAAATACTACTTTGTCTTATAGCACATGTTGAAAAGAAGGAACAACAGATGTAAAGTGAAGTCATTCATGTTAAACTCTCATTTTGAGAATTTGGGTAGTCTGATTTGGATGCCTTCACATGCTTCTATGTATCAAGAAATAACAACTGTACTAACACTTTAAGATGACAAATCTTGATATTTTGATATTTAGAATAGGGAGATTGAAGAAAGGGAATACACTTTGGATATCTCTGGAAATTATTTAAACTTTCCTTTTAGAGAGTTAATGTTTTATCATGAATGAAAATCTTTCCTAGCCCAAACCATTTTTTTCTTCTGGCTTTATGATTTTTTTATACCTTAGAACTAATGAGTATTTTTAATAATGGAACTGAAAAAGATTTCTTTCAGTGTAGTACTTTTTTTGTTATCCTTTTTTTATCTTTGATATTATGAAAACACAAGCTATTTAACATACTCAAAGTACTGCTTCAAAATGCTATCATTAGCATTTTGAATATCTGTAAAAAATCTACCCAGTCTAATGGCATATCTGTGAGATAATGAGGTAGAAGGAATGATTTAATGAATGAGTGATGCTTTTCTATTCATAGGTAGCATATCTATAATGACAAAGCTGGGTAACTGGTTGTTTTTAAGCAGGCAAGAATATAGTGGGGTTTGAGGAGCAAATTATGTTTGTAACTTGAATCAATCCAATGTTGTCCCAGTCTTGAAAGGTGACACTATAGGCTGACATCCTTGCTGAGAGAAATTCCAGTTATAGTTATACAAAATGAGTGTTTATTTACTGGTTATGAAAAGAAATTTCAGATGTCACACCATTTAAAAAGAAGTGGGAAAGAGTGAAAACTTGAAAAGTAAATTCAGAGCATGGTACTGTTGGCAAAATGGTTACTATTGGCAAAATTATAATGTTTGAGGCAACAAAGTATTGGCTAGGGTATGTATCTTAAGAAGTGAAAGCAGTGTTGTCTTTTTTTTTAAGGCAAAGGACCTATTAAACTATCATGGAGTATTTTTAAATGTGAGGATGGAATAGAATAGATAACTGTGCGGGGGGGGGGGGCAGGTCAGTTTCCCCCAAAGTCTCTGATTAATTTTTCTCAATGTAGTCATAATTGGTGTCTTCCAGTAAGTGTCATTTTGGTACAGGAAACTAAAGGTCAATAGAAGCACTATGATCCTGGAGAGGCTTATTACCATTACTTAAAAAAATACATTATTTTTCTAAGTGAAAAGCTTTGAAGTCCTAGAGGCTAAGAGATGGTTTGCCCTTCAACTCAATAGTTTTTCCTTTTCCTCATAGAAGAAGCAATCATGCCCTCAGTTTACTAAACTAATTTTTTTCCTAGAGAATCAACTCATTTTGAAACCCGGTGCAAAGGGCAGCAAAGTTAAAGAAGGAGGGAAGCCAAGAGCTAACCCCAGCACTCTATAGAGTTTTCCACCATTGTGCACAACGGAAAGACTATCCACAAAATAGTAACAAGATTTATAGACCATGCAAACCAAGAGTGAGCAAGGACATGAGTGGCCAGTTATCTTACCCCAGCTGATGTTCAGACTTTAAAGTCCTAAAACAAAAGGAAGTACAATCCCAAGACTGCATGTTCTCTCCACTCCAAACCTACAGCTGCCATTTACAAAGAGTCCAGTTTTCCAGTAGATTCAAATTCCAAGTTTCACAAGTTCCAAGTTTTCCAACTTCCAAGTTCCAAGTTTTCCAGCAAGCTTTCCTCTCTTTTTCCAGAGGTCCAAATTCCAGTTTTCAAACCAAAAGCCTGTACTTGTGTTTCTCATTACTTTTCCTCCTCCCTCCAGTGGCCAATTCCCCTGGGGAACAGATTTGGGCTGCTTCCCATCCTGCGGCCAAAGTCAACGATAGTGTCCCTTCCATGCTGCTTTCTTGTGACTTTTATCCTTCCATTCGACTCCACTCATCATGCTCCTTGTCCTCAAGGTGTGTCTCGTTAAGGTTGTTTCTCCTTTTTTGGCTCCCCCCACCCCAGCTGTGCTATCTACAACAGACCCTCCTTCACAGCCTGCACCAGGTTACAATTTGTCATTATAGAATTCCTTCATTATCCCTGATAGCCTCATTGGACTTATTTCTATTTAGATATTAATATAGCCTTATTGTGATTACTGTTTGCATGGTTTATCACATTCCATTCATTTTTCTCTTAGTCTATATTCTAAGTGATGTTTATGTATACAGCACATAGTGAGGTTTCATCTTTTATCCATGCTAACAATCCCTAACTTGGTGATCTGGTTGGGTTTTAATCTGGTAATTTTCTGTGTCTTTTCTATATGTACAGTCTATAATGGGGGGGGTGTTGGCTCTTATCATTCTGATTTATTGGAAAGTTTAGTAACCGTTACTTTTCTGTCTGCACTATTGCCATTAATTTTTTATGATTGCTTTATTGCTTACAATATAACTTCTTTATTGTGTCACATCCACCTTCAAATAATGTTATACCAGTTTGGTATATTGTATAAGAAATTTAGCAGGATCTAATTCTTTTTCACTTTCCTTGTGCTATCATTCTATGCACTCTTATTCTTTTAATGTACTTTACTTTTCTATGTTAAAATCAATGTCACAATTTATTTTTATGATTTTTGTTTTGAAATGTCTATAATCTTTTAAAGTGACTAAAATAAGAAAAAATGTTTTTGGTATTTACTGACAATTTAATCTTTCTTCCAGCTTCCCATTTCAATGCATAGATTAAAGTTCTTCTCTGGTATCATACTCTTTGTACTATCTTCAGACATAAAGCTTCTTTCCTTGATTATCTTCAATTTACTCTTGAGCTTATAGAAGATGTTCTTCATCGCTGATATTGTCTTTTTTATTTTTAACTTTTCTGTTTGAAACTTTTTCTTTTTTTTTTCTATTTGAAACTTTTATCTCTCTGTTGAAATTCCCCACCTGTTGGTGCTATTACCCTCCCCTTTCCCACTAGTCCTTTTATACTTTTAGCTATAGTTTCTCCAATCTCCCTGTCTCAGAGTTCCAATAGTTGAATTTTTTTCTGTGTGATGTTTTTCTTGAATTTTGTGTGCTTCAATAATTTTTATTTAATATCTGATGTCATATGTGGAACTTTAAGGTCCAAGGTAAATGGTATTTTTGCCTGCAAATGGTAATGTCTTTTCTGTTTTCAGGATGTTAATGTAGGAGAGTGAATGAATCTAGTCAGCAATTAATCTATTTAGGTTTCACATCTGTAATTATTTTCTGCAATGCATACCAGCTGTCACTGATTTTGCTAGGTTGGAGATAGGTTTAGCAGTGATTATTTTTCTCTTTTAGTTCTCAACTCTAAGATTTCACCCATGTCATACCTGCTACACAACATGACTCATTACTTTCTCCTCTCCCTACCGATAGACTATTATAGCTTGATGCTGGACCACGGTGGGGGCCACAGGAAAGGATGTCTACTGTCCCTATCCAGCTTCATTCTTAAGCAGGTGTTGTGTGCATAGGCATCAAAGAAGGGACTTTATCAGCATTAACGACTCTAGTCTCCATAGCAGAGAGAGCCAAACTGCCTTACATTATGGTGGGTTTTACAAAAAAAAAAAAAAAAAAAAAAAAAAAATCTTCTCACCCAGCTATTGGTGGCAACTAATGGTACTGATATAGGATCTTAGACCCAGATTGTTTTATGCTGTAAGAGGCCTATTTTATTTTTTCCACACTTTCCCTAGCTACAACAGAGAATGTTTCTTTTTCTTAGTGACTTCAAGCTCTAAAATTAAGAAAAGTGTTGGGATTAATTCTGTGAAAATGGCAGCATAAAGACTTGTGAAAATTATCTTCACAAACAAAAAGTGGTAAAATCAACTTATTCAGAAATATGGAAATTAATCAAAGCCGGGACAATCTGGGGAGCATTTATTAAAGAAAATTGTCTTAATTTCAGTAGAAGGGTGAACTATGCAGTACATATCATTTAAAAATTTATTAAAATGTAGCATTATCATTATGGGGTACCATGTGCTAACTCTAAAAGATAGCAAGCTTGTAATATATTATTTAGTCACTAACAGGAACATTTTATAACAAATGAGTCTATGCTTAGCACAAAAAATTATGACACTCATAACCTTCTGGGAAAGAGTTGATATGTTACATGTACTGTTAACATCACATGATATAAGCAATAACCTTATCTACCAATTTTAAACTCTTTTTCTAATTCACTATAAAATATTGAAATATTTTCCACAAATTAGAATTCTTAATTACATGACTTAATTTTCTATTTAAATTTTATGTATATTTGCATTAAAATCAAGAGGAATGATTTCAATCAAAACTTTGTAACATACCCTAAATAGACTCATACATATTGTACATGTTTGAACCAAAATTGAGAGAGAAAAGCTGTGTAGACAAAAAGTTGCAAGTATATTAAACCCCTGTGGTGAAATAAATATCTTTATTGTCAGGATAGAAATTCATTTAGGTGATTTTGATGCTGTAAAATGAAAGTACACCAAAACTAATCTCTCTTTATTGCTGTGTCCTCCCTCCCTCTCCTACTATTCATGATGCTAGGAAGGAAATCAAGTACCAATTAAATAGTCAAATGGAGAAGAGGTTGCACACATATCTCAGTTGATTCCTTTTCATTTAAGAATCAGCATACAATCTTATTTGGCATCCAACTTTAAGATTCTTTCAGTAATCCTTGTAAAAAGTATATGAAAGTCTTAATGTTCATAACAAGATAATTTAAAGAAACATAAGCACAGAATAAACAGGAAGATATTTATTCTTATAAATAAACAAAAAGACAAATTACTCGTTTAGGATTGTCTTAGTTCCTAAACGAACACTGCAGCTGAAACTGAAGCAAGATGGTCACGTAAAAATAAATAAATAAATAAATAAATAAATAAATAAATAAATAAATAAATAAATAACCTAAAGTATGCTAAAACCCAGTAACCTAAGAAATACAGCCTAGAGGTCTAGATAAACAACTGTTTAGAAAAACAAACCATTACCTACTGACTCATTGTACAGGTATGCACCCCAGTTTCTCCTTGAATCTTCCTTATTCTGTCTTTGCCATGTCAGGCCTTATACTACCACCAATGATAGTCCACCTGGTACACCAAAGCATGACAGATCCAGTTGCCAGACATGGTGCCCTTGTGTCCTTGTTCCTGCTTTCAAAACCACAATCTGATATGTTTATGAACTATATAATAAGGTACACATGTACGGATAGTTGTATATTATTGGATCTAAGTAAAAGTCATAAATATTGAAATCTTTTTCTCAGTTAATGAAAACTTTAAAATATATACATAGAGTAGCTAATATTATACCATGCACATTCTAGCAGAGTTCCAATTTCTATCATTGCAACTGGAGGATTCATATTTCAGGAAAAGGAATCCCAGTCTCATATAGAGGGAAGAATATCACATGCAGAAGAATAAAAAGCAAAGAAGCTCACAAATAAAATAGGAAAATTTGTTTGAAGAAATTCATCTATAAGTAACAAAGAATATTTTAGCTTCTGGAAAAATCTAGCTATAATTTCCAAATGAAACACAATATATCCAGAAAGAAAAAAAAAAAAAAAACAAGAAAACATGTAGCATGCAATGTTGGGGATATATACTAAAAAGTACTTATTCTGAAATTGAAATTTAATTTGCCTTAATAGAATTTCTGTCCTACAAATTCACCAACCCTAAACCTATCTCAAATATATAAATAACCAGATCATTGTACTAAAATTTATACTTGCTAAAATATTTGCCCATAATAAAAAGTAGTGCTGTTCTCCTTCCCCATTACAACAAATTCCACCAATGAGAACTTATTTATAGGAAAACTATAAGAGAAACATTTACTTAGCACAAGATTATCCCAAATACTGCTGTTTTCCTTTTTTACCCCCTGTTTTCAGAAAATGAATAATATACGCAGGAAAAATGACCATATTGCCTTGTTTACTGCATGGTAAATTTTGAGGAACATATTCCTGTTTCTTAGAGAGCACAGCAATTACACAAATGGTGTCCTTGGGCTACCACGTGAATTAAATACTTTGATACACAAGTTGTGGCTTTTTCACTCTTCCCTATGGCAATTAAGCTGATTTGCAAAACAAAAAAAAATCCTACTTAAAGGGTTTAATATGAGTATATTAGTTCCTGCTGAGCTGCTTGAAATCCTGTCACATATTTCTATAGATCTACTCTGTAGGGGACTTGTTTTAATAGTCCTTTAAAATATTGCCAAACTTCCTTAATATTAATTTTAAGATACTTGTAGTTATTTCATTCTCTCTCAGTATTAGCTCAGAAGTACATTTTGAATTTCTAAATGCCTTCAAAATTAATTCTATTTTTTTTTGCTTAAATATGTCGATTGTCAAAGTAATAAGAAGTAATAAGTAATAATGCAAAGTAATAAGAACAAAGATTTTAGTTTATATGCTGGTCATCCGGAAAGGTGCTGAATGGTGTCTGTTCAACTTTTAAAATGACTTGTTCTTGGAAGATTAGGATGTCCACCGTGATCTTATTTCAAATAAAACACCGGACATTTCAGAGTAGTAGGAGTAGTAGACAGATATTACGATACCTGAAGGGTCGTAGTCGCAAATTTGTCCAGTCAGATTTCCATAGTGGAAGTTGGGAATTTGCTCTACCCATACCTAGGCAGGTAGGTTTCAGTAAAATTTAAAAGCAAAAATGCTGTTTGGTCCAACAGGCTAAAGGACCAAGATCATTGCAAGTTTAGGTGCCAAAGTGATGGGAGATCTGCTAGATGATGCTAAGGAATCTTTTTCTTTCTCTGTTTCTCCATTCCTTTTTCTCATTTCTCTTCTCTTTTTATTTTTCTTCCTGCTCTCATCTCCTTTTCTATTTGATGTACCATTCATCTTTTTCTACAGTGTGGCCAGAGTTTTAAGTTCAAGTAACACCAACAGCTCCCTACAACTATTTTGCTTCACTCCCTCAGGAACCGTTTTTCTGTCTAAGCTTATAAAGAAGCAGCAGACAAAGAACTAGATCACATTTGACACTCCCTGCCTCATTGAGTTTGGAGCAGAAGCTTGTAAAATGTACTTCTAACTTCAATCTCGATCGATGTACAGTGTGTTTGCCAAGCTATCCCCAACTTCATTTACCATATTATTAAAACCTAATTTTTCACTTTTTTCTTTTTATGTTGGTAGCATTACAATACTGTATATATTTCAGGTGTATAGTTTCTCAGCTCAACAACTATCCCACTTAATTTTGCATTCTTAACTTGGGGTTATTTGGGGGAAATGAGGGTTACAAATGGAGATTCCTTGGATAAGTTAATCTATTTTGCTTAATAAAACTTTTGAGCATGATATACTAAGTTCCCTGATTTGTAAAGTCAAGCTTACAGATCATACTTTGAGAACTAGCTCTTGTTGTAATGTCGATTTTATTTCATTTCATTTCCCAGAGCTTTGGACACCATCTAAAATATCTGTTAAATGTGTGCACTTAAAATATATACTTAAGATTGGGAAGATTGATTAGAATTTAAGCATACTTGGAAAATGATTATTGTGTAAACTATAAAGGTGCTGTCAGGTTTTCATTGGATAGAATTATTGATTTTCCTGTAAACTTCAATGTTCTGCTCTTGACTATATACTAAAAAATAATGGTGACCTACTGGAGATTTATACTTATTCCCTTGGTTTCTACTTCTGATCTATCTTGAAAAGCCATGTTCTTTCTTCATTACAGACGATGTCATCTTTATCATTTTACTTGATTTTTGCAAGTAAGTCCAACTTTTCCTTTGTTCTTATGAACAGAGTACATAAAATCCAAACTAAAATGTGTGCATTTCATGACATAGGTAAAAAATTTCAAGGAACCCAAAAAGCTGTTTTAACCCTATATACCCTAATTTATCATTCCTACTAAGTCTATTTTTTAATTCAATGGATAAAATTTATTAGATGATTTATCCTGTTTTCCAATAACTGGTTCAGTTATCAGAAATGAAAACTTAGAAATTCAGTCAGTGAACCCCTTACCTAAGCAAAAGAAACACCTACTTTCTGGCCGAGGAGTGACTATTGCTCAGTGTTTGGCTTTACTAACATGTCATTCTACCACTTTAAGGATCACTTTGGTCGAAAATCCATGAAGTTAATGCCTGGTTTTATCTGGTTTAACAACAACCTTGTTTTAATGTTCTGTCTCCAACCAGTCCCAGGTATCTTCTTAAGCCTAGAGTTAAAAGGACAATAAAGTTGTCTATATTAATCAAAGTCTAATCTGAGAGAACTTATGTCTAATGAGGTACAGGTAAATAAATAGGTGATTCTAACCACCTAATCTAAAAAAATACTTGAAGCATTTTAACCATATTTTATTTTACTAACTATACTTTATCCATTTTCTATATTATATTCATTATCAGATTATATAGCTAACTGTCCAATAATTATATTATATCCATTTTCTTAGCTTTGTAAGTACAATTTGACTTATAGCCTTCAATTTTATTACAAAGAAGGAAAAATATTTTTAATAAATTGAACACTATAAACAGTGAATGAAGCCACCAATATTTTGACATCTTGTCTATCTGCTTTACCTATGCAAGGTATAGTTTATCTAATTAATTTACTTTGCTTGAGAACTTTGAAGAATTATCCAAATTGGTAACCTTAATTTTGTTTTTTTATATTTTATCATTATTTTTATATCGTCAGCCCCAGAGTTTCCTGTTTTGCATTCTTGTAAGCTAACACTTTTTTATTTCACTTAAGCAATTGCAGAAATTATTTATATAGACTATGTTTAGATATATTACCCTTGTGTCAGGGATTAATTCATAAATAATACATTCTTTTAAATTGCTTATTCTCGAAGAAAAACTCCTTAAACATACTGATAGGATGTTGACACTGTCCAACTAGGAAGAAGACATATTTAAGGAAAAGAACATTCTATCTGATCAGAATCTGTCATCAAATGTTCTTATCCTGCATAGAAAATACACTACAGCATGTGAGAGTTTGTTGGGAGGTAGGTTTAGTTCCATATTGAAGCTTCTTAATACAGTACATGGTAATGATGTGACTGATTGAATTAAATTTGAAGGTTGATTATCTTTCAGTAGGCAACAGAAAAATATATATAATACAAATTCATTCTTGGATGGATCTGCTTAGGTGTTGAAAAAAAAGGATTCAGAAATCCCTATCACTGACTGAGGGCATGCTTTACTATTATGTATGGACTTAAAGCAAACAGACCATTTCTGTGTACACAGACTAGGCCCTAGAGGTTTGCAACAATTCTAAGTTAGTAGAAGATAGCTTAATAAATACAAAACCTTTCCTTGAAGATAAAAGCCAGACACTGTTTAATACTTATAAAAATGGATTATATATATATAAACTTTGGTCATTCTATCTACCTTTTCTCCACAGTATATATCATGCTTTAGTATTCAATCAGTATTTGTTATATGAATTCATTTATTGTCAATGTGTAGAAATCAGGAAACTATGAACAAAAAAACTTGCCTAAGTTCATAAAACATACAACAAAGGAGAGGGGTGGAGAGAGGGCAAAATCAAGGGAGGGATGAGCACAAGAGAACATGATAATGGTTCATAATATTAGACAATATATATAATCAATTTAAAAAGAAAAAATATGTGCCTAAATTCTAATAAGTGGTAGATTGAATTCATATCTGACCTCAAAATAGTCCAGATTTTTTTTCAAATCACTTCACTATACAATTGCCCTTCCTATTATATGGTCAATAGGCAATAAAGCTAGTTTATTATCTTCATTCTATGGAAGCCATTTCATTTCAAGTATTTCATGTATCTCAAAGTTATCAGATTTGCTTTGAATATCTTATCATGTTATTATAATTATCCCCTAGAAATTTAATCAAACAGCTCCGGATATATCATCATTTATGGTTTCAGAAACATATCAAATGAGTCATATTATATATTTTCATTTGTCTTTGAAAGCAGTTTTAGTGATACAAGAATAAATTTATGAGTTCACGGTGGGCATCAACACATTGATAAACAAAAGCATGTCTCCTCACATCTTCATACCCTGTACACAAGAGAAATTAATCACGCACAATCAAGTCACACATAAATTCACTATATCACTTATTTCATTATTGTTTCACTTGAAATACTTTTTAGTGTTATACAAATAAAGGTGAAATAGCTATACTAACTATTGTTGTTTTCAGCAACAGAATGATATGCAACAACCCATGAGTAATATTCAAGTATTTGTCACATAATGATTCTACCTCTCATATTGCATCCCTCAGCATTTAAATTTCATAGCAATTTAAAATAGTAGATACTTTTATCCCTATTTTGCAGAGTAGGAGATTCAGATTCAAAACTGTTAAGTGATTTACTCAAGGTCAAGCAACTAATTGCAGACAAATTAGACTGTAGTAAAATCCTCTGACACGTGAAGAAATATTTTCTTAAAACAGCAACGTCTCATATCAGAAATTGAGCTCAGAATCAGAAGCCAATTCAGGGGGAAAAAATAGAAAGCTGGTTCTGTTGCCTTAAAATTATTTCCTGGATTTTTGACTCAGTTATTTTTCACTCTAAAATTTGACCTTGAGTTCTACACAACAGAATTTTTTCTTCTTACTAACTGCAGCATTACTTTTGCTAACAAGTTTTCTTTTGTTTTTTAAGGTGAAGGTGATTGGACTGAAAGATAACTGATACACTTTTATACTTAGGTCATAGAAAAAATATATATGTATATGAGATCTAGATCTATAAATGGCATCATTACCCTGTATTTTAAAAGCATAATAGAGAAAATATACTGAGTTATTATATGCAAATTGAAATTGGCCTATAATGTTACTACAGTAAAATTTTGCTACAGCAAAATTATACAAGATTATATTTTGGGACACATTGCTTAGAAACTCTTCTGTGGATGACAAAATTCAGAACTCCCAATGAAAATCTATTCAATTTTTACTTAGACCTAAGTCTCTTCCTAAAGACAGAAAATGCTATAATTGGCTTTGTTTAAGAGGATTTTTTTCCATCAAAATGTTTACAAACACTTCATTGACTAAAAGATAATTTAAAAATATATGCTGGTAGGAAATAAAGTGACTACATTGAATTGAAAAATGTTACTTAAATTTACAGATACATACAGGGTATCCAATCATTTGGATATTAAGAAATGTGAGGGTAGATTCAGTTCTCATAAACATTTATCTACAATCTTAACCAAGTTAGTTCTATTCCATTAACCTCAGTTTTCTCATCTATAATTCAGAAATCCCTTTCTGGACACATCTATAGCTGGCAAAAAAATGAAGGAAAACATAAACTGGAACTACATCAAACTAAAAAGCTTCTGTACAGCAAAGAGACAACTGACAGAACAAACAGATACCCATCTAAATGGAAAAAAATTTGCCCTCCACAAAAGTGATAAGGGTTTAATAATAAAGATACACAAGGAACTCATGCAACTAAGCAAAAACAAAATAAGAAACCCAATTAAAAAATGGGGAGAAGAACTAAAAGACACTTCTCCAAAGAGGAAGTACAAATGGCCAAGAGGCACATGGAAAATTGCTCAACAACACTAGCAATCAGGGGAATGCAAATCAAAACCACAATGAGATACCACCTTACACCAGTAAGAATGGCCTACATCAAAAGAACCAAAAAACAAAACAAAACAAAAAAATGGACAACAACAAGGGCTGGCATGGATGTGGAGAGAAAGGAACACTCTTACACTGCTGGTGGGAGTGTAAACTGGTCCAGTCACTATAGATACCTGAAAATAAACGACTACCATTCGATCCAGCAATCCCTCTTCTGGGAATCTACCCAAAGGAGACCACAATACTTATACAAAGGGACACCTTTGCTCAGATGCTTACTGAATCACTACTTATAATTGCAAGGACATGGAAACAATCCAAATGTCCCCAAACAGATGCTGAATGAAAAAAAAAATGTGGCATATATACACAATGGAATATTACCCATCAATTAAAAATGACAAATTTGATGAATTTATGATAACATGGATGAATTTATGATAACATGAAAGAAATCATACTAGCAGAAACAAGTCAGAAATAAAAAGATAGAAACCAAATGTTTTCACTAATACATGGGACATTAAAAAAAAAGGACAAGAGGAAAGGTCAAGCAAGATAATAACCAAACTAAAGTACACAACTGGGGGAGGAGATGAGTGGGAGCGGTTAGGGGGGAAGGTGGTGGTGGGTTATCCCTGGGGAAAACAAACACGTGAAATATATAGATATATAAATAAATTATTTAAACTCCAAAAAATGAAAAATAAAGATAACATCTTGATCCAGGTAAAGAATAAAAACTAGTAGATACTTTCAAAAATCTACATTGCAAGTCAACTTAGAGGATTAGTGATTATGAAGCACTGAGCTTTACCCATAGTAGTAAGCAATCTATAAATTGCTTTCAGATTATTAGTGTAAACACGAGATGAATACATTTTAGTTCCATTGTGCATGTATGGCTTGTCAAACTTTTTATATAAAGTCACAAAAAGATATAGTTTATTAACTATATAGAAATTGAGATAATTCATTAAAAATTTAGATCTCCAGGTTTTCTGACAAATGGTAATATATTTGACCACATTTCCACATTGCAACAATTGGTTGGAGCCTAGTAACTGTCATCTCATTATATATAATCTTTGGTCGCCAACTTATTGTGACACTATATTTGGCATAGCACACTCATTTACATGACTTTCCTGGACACTGTGAGAACATGAGTTTGCTGCCATGGACTTAAAGCGCATTCATTTTAACTACCTACTCGTAGGTCTTTTTCATTGAACCTTTTATTTTATTCGGTCAAGTCTCTGTGCTATGGTAAGTTTTAGGTTTTAAAACTTGATTTATAATTTCAAGAACTGCTTTGTCATTGAAGAAGTAGTTCTTCCATGGATTTCTGGAGATGATGAGACTCTGTGACTTAGTTTAAAATCCATAAAAATGTAACTCAGAAAAATGATTTGTGACCAAATCTCCCCTTTATTACTGTTGAATGTATAATTTGCAATACCTACTGAGGTGATCTTAAACTGTGAGGTGTATTTAATAAATATTTCTTAGCACCCAAGTTAGAAATATTGAAAGAGAACGTGAACTCAAAAAAGTGATTTAATGCAATGTGCTCTCTGCACACACTTCTGTACCTATCTTATTAAAGTTTTATGGTCATTAAATGAATTTTAGGATTGAGAATTACTTGGTACCACGACAATAGATAGATTCACATTCTGAGATTATTTGTCTTCATTTGAAAATAGGTGAAAGCAATGACATTCTCAGAATATTTTGTCTCAGCATTGAGGTTTCTATATGACACATATCTTCCTGGTAATTACTTTCTTTTGCCCAGGCTATCAAATCAACCACCTGATTATATTAAAAATACTTCATCATGTCAATTTATATCATACAACAAATATTTCCAGCTAGCAATCCCCAAAGATTTGTAGCTTACTACGTATCACAGACTGTAGGCCATGACTGTTGATAGAGGGAAAGAAAATGGAAAAAATAACAAGATTAATTAGTCCTTACTACCCCTTACCTAACTTACTAGAAGCTAAGTGTTTCTCAGACATTTACACTCATCTAACCCACAAAACAGCCCAGTAGAAAAGGTATTTTTAACATTTCCATTTTATATTAGGGGAATCTGAAGTTCTGAGTGCAAAAGTTACCTGCCCCAAAACATACTTAAAAGTGGCAGAAGCTAGAATTTTTTTAAAGGCAGAGTAGTAAGACAACTGAATAGTGAGCAACTTGGGTATAGAATGGAAGACAAAAGTAATGGATGTGTCTGGGGAGATAAGAAAACTGGATAATGTATAATAGCTCTCCTTTTAGCTCACTCACTCACAGCAAGACCCAAATCAGGGATAAATGCAAGGATCAAAGACAAAATAAGCAAAGCTGCTATAAAACTTTTAGATTATCAAAAGTTACCTTTTTTTCTAACTGCACAGAAAACAAGGCTAAAACTGTTGTGCTTACTCTGCCAGTCATGTGAAAAAAAAATCTTGCTTTGGAGGGCTTACTCACAGAAATTTTCCCATTTGCAGAATTCTAGTACACGGTTTACAAACATTTCATGAATCCATTCTTAGCTATTGTGGCTTTCTTTTTGTCAAGGGTTTTGATTGAGTTTATTTACCTGTTACTATCAGACTCTTGCTCTTATAGAAGCATAAAAATAAGTACCTCTTGAAAAAACAAATTAGCTCATTAAGTTCTGTCCTGACCAAGCTGAAAATGTGAGTTTTTTGGTCCTCCTCTCACAGAAAATTAATGCATATTGCCCTTGTCCTGAAAAAATAATGGCAATTTTGCTGGAAAACATTTTATAAGAATTCTTCTTGGCACAGTATATGGTGAAGTCTAAACTATTCAAAAGAACAGTTTAGTTGAATGCAATTTACAAGATTTTTTTTACATACCGTTGTGTTCCTAATTGAGCATGAAGGTGCATGTTCAAGACATAGATGTTCAGAAAAGGTTTTGTGTGTAGACTGACATTCTGATAACTGCTAATTTTATCATTGTCATAAACTACCCAAATAATAGACAAATAATTTTAAATACACTTCCAGTTGCAGCAAACTCACTTTCAGCATTTGAAATGATTGTTTTGTGAAAGAATTGGAAGGTTACCTGACAGATTAGTTTTAATCAAGTCATGAGAATAATCAGTAATTCTGTTAATAATCAAGTACTTTAATTTTGTCTTCCTTTCCATCTTTCTTTTTCATTTCCGTAGTCAGCTTTCCAGGGATCATAGTTTGATGTTTATCAGACCTTATTTTGTCCTCTATATTCCATGTTATAGTGACACTATCCAGTATTCGTTTTCTCCTTCTGACTTATTTCATTTAGCACAATCCCTTCCAGTTCTGTACATGTTGTAGCAAATAACAACTTTTTAAAAAATAACTGAGTGATATTTCATTGTGCGTAAGTACCACATCTTCTCAATCCACTCATCTGCTATTGAACACTTACGATGTTTCCATTAGTTGGCTATGCAAATAGAGCTGCAAGGAATACAAGAATGTATATACACCTTTGAATATTTGTTGTTTCTGGACATTTTGATATGGGCCATGCTCACGGGTAAGAGATGGCATCTCATTGTGGTTCTGGTTGGCATTTCAACAGTGATTAGATACAATGAGTAATTTTCATGTGATGGTTGATCATCTGTGTATTTTCTTTGGAGATTTCTATTTAGTGTTTCTGCCCATTTTTTTTTTTGATTGCACTATTTTTTTTCATTTTATTGAGTTTTATGAGTTGTTTGTAGATCTTATATACTAGCTTTTTGTCAGGTACTTCATGTGCAAACATTCTCTCCATTATGGTAGAATGGTGTTCTTTTGCTGTTCAGCTTTTGAGTTTAGTGTAGTCTCATTTGTTTATAGTTCAGCTTTTGAGTTTAGTGTAGTCTCATTTGTTTATATTTGCTTTTCTTTTCCTTACCATTGTATTTGAGTTTCCAAAAACAATTCTAAATCCAATGTCTCAGATTATTTTTCCTATGCTATCTTCTAGGTATTTTTTTTATTTCAGATCTCATATCAAAGTCATTCATTTTGAGTTAATTTTTATATATAGTGTGAGACTGTTTAGGATCTATATTATTTGTTTTATTTCACATTTCTGGAAGAGGTGTGCCTGGTGATCTTCTCTCTGCCACCATCTTGTAGAATTCTCCCATCAATTGTTTTATATGAGACTGTTTTATAAAAATATGTAATTCATTTTTTAAGATCTAGAAAAAATGATTCCTTAGGAAGCATAGTTTATAAAATTCATTTCCATTCAAAATAAAAACACTAAACAAACTCCCCATAGAAAAAAATAAATAGGAGAGGGGAGGGGGAAAAGAAAAAAGAAATAGTTGTAGAGAATTCAAGTGTAAAATAAAATAGATCTTTATTGCTTTCCAAGGGAATTCTATAAAATATTAACCCTAATGCTCTAAAACTATCACAAATTTTATTTAAAAGATTTTCAAATAATTTTATGTGACATTTATATGCTGACATACAAATATAAACTACAGTCTAGTAAGACTTATAAATACTTTATGCAGTAACCTTAAATAAAACATTAACAGAATCTATTAGCCCATTTTAAAATAACATATGATTTGAGACTATATGCCTAATTGAAATCTATTTGAGAATGCAATGGTGGTTTAGCATAAAGACTAAATGTACACAATAATCATATTAATAGTGCTAAGAAGGAAAAAAAGCACATTATCATTTTTATAAGAACCTAAAATGTATTTTACTAAATCCAGTGATGATTAATTTTTAAAAACCTTACCTTAAATAGGAAATGTGGAAGATAACTGTTGTTGCCATTTTAAAATGGAGACAGGGCTGTTATTATGGAGAAAATGCATTACCAGCCTTATATGATCTGAACCAAAGACGATTGGATGAGGTAAAAAGCAGATGCTAAGAGTACATAAATTAAAAAATCAAAATAATCAATGGAAAGTATTATATTTAATAAAATAAGATCCTAGAGCAGCAATATATAAAGTTAAGATGCAAAATGCAATAGAGCTCACATAAAAAAAATCATTTAGGAGAGATAGTGGAAAAACAGACATTCATAATAGTAATAAAATAAAATATACTCCATGATGAATTGATAGGGTATATATAAATCTATAAGAGGAACTCTATAAAATAAAACCACTACAAAAACAAACACACCAAGTTGAACAAGTGACTTTATAATATAAAGATATTAATTCTTAAGTTAATTTATGTCATTTAATTTAATTTCAATTAATGTTCTCAAAAATTATTACAAGATGGGTCACTATGATAAGTGGGGGGGTCATCATTTTCCACAACCCCACTTCAATTGCCAATATCTTAGACATTTTAGATTACATCTCCTAGAATACCATGAGTCAGATCTCTTGAATGAGGAGCAACTGGGAAGGAGGTAGGAGTGTAATGACCCTGACTAATGGAAATGCGGGGGCAATTAAGCTAGAAAGATTTGAAGTTATATATTTGAAAAAGAAACACTTGTTTATATGAAGACACTGATAAACAAGGATGTGAAGGCAAAGACGGATAAAAACCTGACTGTGTCAAAGAGAATGACCCTCTGTCTCAGTTAAAGTTAAAAGTTGTCCTGATAAAATATTTCTGAAAATGGTATAAATAAAAGACCCAAATTTGAGATGCTTTTGCACTCCATGACTCCATGTTCACAGTAGTAAAGACTTCTCCAAGTTTGAGTAAAAGCCACAGAGTACTTTCCAAACTGATACAACAGTTAATTACCTGAATTCCAGACATCACCAGCACTTCAGTCTACCAAGTCTCACCAAGTGGTTCATATCCCTCTCCTCTTTTACTGCCAATTGAACTGCATGCTAATATTGCTGTAATGTGAATTCTCCCAATAAGTTCACTTTGTGGTCATGTGTGTTTGGCTAGAATCATAAGTGAAATCCCTCCACTCTGGTGAAGGTTAACACTTGAAATCCGAACCTCATAAAAAGAGATCCAATATTTAAAGCGATGTAGTATATGATAAAGGTAGTATTTCATATCAGTGTGAAAAAAATTACTGTTTTAAAAAAGGACACTGCCCTAAAATAGGACAATATGTTTATGATCGTGAATATAAACAGTTTAAAAATAACAAATATTAGTGTAAGAACATGGGTTTATACTAACATGCTCAAAGTTTATTGGTATTCAAAATTGGAAATTGATAGATTACCAACTTATTGTTTTTAAAAGAGTCAGAAGGAAAAAAAGTCATTTAACATGACTTTCACATCCTAAAAATTTCAGAAGGGTAAAATATTTATGAGGGATACTTTCTCCTTATAGAAGTACTCTAGACAATAAATTCAGATGAAATGATGGAATTCAAAAGCAGTCATTTTGTAATTCCTAATGACCATAATGGATATGATCAACACCTATAAAAGGCTGTTAAAATGGTTGAAAAAAAATGGTTGAAATGATGATTTGAAACTTTAAGTTGACAATATGGACTAAGTTGTATCCTCACAACATTTGTTAAAACGCTAGTCCCCATACTTAATAACGTGAATTTACTTGAAATTGAGATAGTTCAGATACAATTAGTTAAGGTAAGTAAATACTGCAGTACACTGGGTACATACTTTAATATTACTGGTCTCCTAATAAAAAGGGAAATTTTATACCAATTCATGCACATCCCTGTTCATTGCCAAGAAATGTTCACTAAAGGAAGTTACAAAAATTATGAATAATTTCCAAAGTTACTACTGAGATACAAAAATAACAGTGTCCAAATAAATTGGCAATCGTGAGAAAATGTAGAAAATACTGATAATTATGCCTACATTGTCGGATACAAAACAAGGTAGAGCTAAAAAAATTAATGCTCACAATAATTTCACATAAGACGTGAGGGGTGTGTTGGTGGTATAATGATGAGCAAAGCTTCTTTCCAAGATATGAGGGGCGAAATTACTTAAAACTTACTGAGGTATTTGTATTATTTAGGAAAAAGAGGGAGACATCACACTTTGATAAACTGTGTTAAAATTTTAATGAATATCATGAAAAATAAATTGAATAAAAAACAGTTTAACCAATAAAGAGTAGAATGAACAAAGAGGCTTGAATAATGCATTGAAAGAGACAAAAATATGCATAGAAAACTATGCTAAATAGAAAATACAAAATTCCCCCATGCTATAACAGTTTTTGACAGCAACAAAACAAATATAATCAGAAAAAATGAACCAATCATTAACAAAAATGCATTTTCAGAATACATTTTGAAAAACACAGCTACATGCTACTTGCAAGGGGTATATCAAAAATACAAGAACAGAGAGAGAACCAAAGCTAAAGAATAGAAAAATATATATCAGACATATATCAAATCAAAAGAAACAATGCAGGGATGTTAACCTTTCTGTGTCAATGTATTTTCATCTCTGAAATACAGACACTAAAAGTTCTTAGCTTATATGATTATATAGAATCACTGAGTTAATATGTAAAAACACATAGTAGAAAATTGATATCTTAATAAGTTAATTATCATTATCTTCTTACATACATTAAATACTTTCAAAAAATTGGCCACATATCTTAGCATATATCAAATAATCCATATCATAGGTCATCTCAATAACTTCAGTGAAATTTAAATATAACTATGTAATCCTGTGTTAGGAAATTTTAGCTACAATAATAACTGACAAAAATTCATTTCTATCTAATTCATGGATAATAGAAAAAATAATGATGAAAAATTAAAAAGTTCATAAAACTTGCACTTGAAAAGTAATAAAAGATGAAACAATGGATGAAACAAAGATTATAATTGTAGAAAATTGGTAATTTTAATACTTGTATAGAAAAAGAGAAAGGCTAGAATTAAAGTGCTAATCAGGAGTTAGAAATAGAAAATTGAATAAATCCCAAAGTAGTTGAAGAAAGTAATGTAGAGCAAAAATTAATGAAGTTTTAGAAAGGACACAATAGAAAGGAATTTCAAAAAATCAAGTTTGGTTCAAGGAAAAAGCATAAACTAAATAATCGTATTTCTCCTCTATAGACAATCTTCTGGTCAGCCCTGGCACATCAGGGTCTTCCTCATCACTACAGATGTACCCTAGTCACTTAAGATCAAACCCTGGGAAAGGAAAACAGATTTCAATTGGAACAGGAAACTAAGAAAAGAAATAAAATACCAGACAAGCTGAGGACAGAACAACATCACAAAAATGAAGATGTTGGAGCACCCAGACTTTGTCTCATCACAAAGATAAATGAGTTGAGAACTATCCACAAGCAAAAACAGCTCTTGGAGATCTTGGGAGTCCACTTAAGAAACCAGCAATATAGTAGGAGAAAAACAAAATCTGAGAATAGATAAATAAAATAGTACGGAATAAAAAAAACCCTTCATTTTGCTTGCATCTTCCCATCCCCCAGGATATTCCACTCAGTCCCAAAAGGAAATTCCCCAGTAAGGAAGAGTTTTCCTCAGTGGAAAAAGGAGAGCAGGGTGAGGAATCAGCTTTTCCAGGCTTTAAAGACCAGTCACGCTAGGATGTACAGAGAGAGTTTGGGCCATGTAAGAACAGAAAATAGTAATATCAGTCATGCAGTGGAAGCAACCATGGTTCCAGTGCCCTGCTCGACAGAGAACTCAGATAACTTTCACCACTGGAGAAACCCACAACCCGTGCAGCTACCATAGCTCCACTGTAGATTGCACTGCTTTTCACCCCACAGGTGTTTATGTTCACAAGGTCAGTTTGCTGTGTTGCTCCTTGCTCTCTCCATTGCCCCCAACTACCTTGGCTGCCCCTTTTAGAGCCTAGGCTCTGCACAGGCAGCTAGTGCGGGCCTCTGCGACTACTTCGATATGAAACGGTAGCTTAGACCTCTGTAGTTGACCCCTACCACCATGAGTGTGCTTAGGGTTAACCCTTCCTTTTGTGTACGTGCAAGCCACTGTCCTGCTCACATCATCAGTCTCTGCTGTTGTGTGCATATCCAGGAGGAGATCCAAAGCCACAGGAATGCATGCCAATAGCCAAGTTTTCCTCAATAGCTGCTTGAGGGTCTATATCTAGCTCTGCTTCCCGTTATTGGCCTGTACTATGCTTAACTGCCTCTAGCCCCTCCAGTTGTGCACCTGTACTCCACAGGCACAACCCCCAACACTCTTTTCTACTGCTGAGCATATATTCAAAGGTCAATAGCCAGGAGCAGTATATGTGCCAGTGCATGCATAGCTAACTCTAGCTATTGTGCAACTAAGAGTGTGTGCAACAAAGGCCCCAACAATGGCTGCTACAAAGATCCATAGCCACTAGACCTGAGTGAGGATCCCTGCAACTCCTTCAACAGCTTGTACACCCACTGCAGTATCCACAAGAACGATCCAGTTGTTGATGCTAATAGTCTTTTGGTGGAGATTTTATAATTTTCTGTAAACAAGGTGAATTCGTTAGCAAGCAGAAAATGTTTACTTCTTCCTTTCTGACTCGAATGTCTTTCACTTCTCTTTCTTGTTTGATTGCTCAAGCTAGAACTTTTAGTACTACGTTGAATAAAAATGGTGAAAGTTGGAACCCCTGTCTTGTTCCTGATGGCAGAGAAAAAGCTTTCAAACTTTTGCCATGTGTATGACGTCAGTTAAGGGTTTGTCTTACATGGTTCTAGGATCTAGGTATATTGGGATATGTTCCTTCTATACCCAATTTTTTGAGAGCTGTTATCATGAAATGCTGTTGAGCTTTTACAAATGTTTTTTTCTGTGTTTGTTAAGGTCATAATATGACTTTTAAATTGTTAAAACTAATAAATGAATTCAATAAAGCTTCAAGATACAGAATCAACAAACAAAAAACAGTTGCATTTCAATACACTGAAAATAAGCTATTTGAAAAAAAGAAAGAGAAAACAATCCCATTTCCAATAGCATCAAGAATTGTAAAATGCTTAGGAATTTCTCCAAGGAAATGAAAATTCTATATATTAGAAATTATGAGATGTTGATGAGTGTAATTGAAGAGAACACAAATAAATGGGAAAATAACCTGCATATATAGATATAAAGAATGAATAGTTAGAATCTCCTTACTAGCTAATGTAATCTAAAGATTCGATGCAATCTCTAGCAAAATTCCAATGACATCTTTCACAAGTACAAGAAAACATATTAAGATACATATGGAACCACAAAAAAGACCATACATAACCAAAGCAACCTTGAGTAAGAACAAAAATAGAGGTATCATATTTCTGAGTTTCAAACTATGGCAAAACTTATCGTAGCCAAACATTATGGCACTGACATCAAAATAGACACATAGAACAAGGGACCCGAATTAAAGGCCCAGAAATAGACCCTTGCATATGTGGTCAGCCACTCTTTACAAGGAAGCCAAGAATATACTCAGTAAAGAAGGCATAGCCACTTCGATAACAGATGTTGGGAAAATGGACATTCAAATGAAAAGAATGAAATTAGATGCTTCTCTTATACCACTCACAAAAATGATCTCAAAATGGATTAAGAACTTAAAAATAAGATCTACAGCCATAAAACTCTTTGATGAAAGCCGGGAAAATATCCTTAATCAGTCTTGGGAATGATGTTTCTTGCTAATACCAAAGGTATAAACAACAAAATTACTCCACAGTAAAAAAAATAAACGACTAAAATTTTAGTAAACATTTAAAATTAAAGCACTACAATAAACTGAAAAAATCTGTATATTAAAAAATCAATAAAATGAGAAGGAAGCCCATTAATAGAGAAATACTTGCAAACCATACATACATGCATATATATGGAATCAATATCTAAAATTTATAATGACTCAATTCAAAACAAAACAAAGCAATAATCCAATTAAATAACCCAATTAAAAGATGATCAGGTTTCTTCCAATACTTATTTCTCTAAAAAAGATATACAAATGGCGAAAACCAGAATGAGAAATCTAGTTACACTTTTTAGACTGTGTTTTTCCTTGTCTAAACTAAATCTTTAGTGTTTCATGTCTTTTACCTTTTAACTAGTACTGTCTTTTTTGCTGGGATGATTTTGCTTTATAACATAATTTTCAGGTTACACCATTGAAAATCAACATCTCTATATACTACCTTAATTTTACCACTAAATTCCCAGTTTTATCACTGGGAGAGATGAAACTTAACTGTTCTTCATTGTCTGCTAGGAAGTTGTATTGACTATTTGAATCTAGAATAAATTCCTTTAACCTCTCCTGTTGCTTTCTCTCATAACAGAAAGGGCATCTTCAGACAATATTTGACTGGGAACACTATTCCCTCAGCTAATAAGTCATTGATTGATGTGTACTTCTGCATGTTACTCTTACACAGAATAATACCAACACACTCAACACAATAGACTCTAGTACTCTGTCCTTTATCATCAAAAAGGCATTTCTTTTGAAAAGAAGAAAATAGGGTATAGTCTCTGAATATGCAAATCTCAAGTTTAAGAGAAAATAATTCTTCTGGTTTCCCTATTTATTCCTTTGAGCTGTGTCCGTTCTCTTCAGTTAAGCTTGGCAGCTAATGAGAGGAGTCAAAAGTAACTGAAATATCAAGGCTGATGACTGAACAGATGGTGGGACTAATTATCTGGAATAGTGAAGTGAATTTAAAAGATAATTTAATGTGATATTGATGGCAGGTAGATCCTGGAAAAGGTTGCTGAAAGAGAGTAAAGGGGATCGCCTTATGAAAAGATCTTTCAGCAGAATAAGTTCTAATATTCAACAGTCATAGGGATGTTCAATATTGACAGAGGACAGATAAAAATTAAATGACCTTTTAATTACATTTTAAGTAGCATAATTAATGTTTCTTATAGAGCTTTCTGCTCACAAACTCAGATTAGGCAAAGTTGTTCATTAAAACTATCACGGAAATGCTTTCAAAATTCCATGACTTCAGGGGGAAATGTTGAAGCTTTGAATTCAATGAAATTGTGAGGGCATATAAAGTTACTTTACTTTTTTTAAAAGTTGTCATTTGTTTTCATCCATCATAATTATATGGTCTATCCTAAAATAATCATGATACCATACTTTTATGCAATTATCATTTAGATTCAATGAGTGTTTTCAACGTACAATATAAAACACATACAATTTCAAGTATTTATTAAAATAATTTCAGGATGTTTCAGATTGTTTTCCACAGTAAAAAAGTTTATCTCTCTGATATAAAATTACTTTCTGTGTCATACTCCTCTTGAAACCTTATCAGAACACTGATTTTAAAAGAGACCAGAATTGATGTTGACTTCCAATAATTAATATAATTTTGATATCTCAAAAGATGTAAGCTTTCTGAAGCATGAACTAGTAGAATGAGATTTCCCCTCACTTAATGTAATTGAATTGTAATAGTAATCCTAGTAGAAAATATTGATTTTTTTCCCAGTCATACTATCTGTATTGTGATAGTTGACACAGATGATACAAAGTCACAACCATTTCTACATTCAACTAAATATAGCTTTAAGAAATCTGTGTGCCCATACTTTCTACCAAAAACTTTTCAACAATAAGGACAATGGTGAGAGTATAATGACGATGATAAAAATAACTCATTCATTAAGCTTATTATAAATATAAAAGACAATGTGCAAGGCACTTCACATGATATCTCATGGAGTGGGTGCACTGTCTCACATCACAACAGAAGCGTTGACAGAATTTTATTTCAACTTGTAAGAATTTTTAGTAGAATATCTTATAAATGATTTTACTTGCCTCACTATTTACTACAGCACTATTGTCTTATATTTATGTAAGTTGCCTCATAAAAAGAATCTCTAATCAGCCTTAGAGTGTCATCCAGAATTCATATTTTCTTAAATACAGTTCAGCAATTTAATTTAAAATATAAATACATCCATTAAAAATAAACAATTGAATATTTTAGTATATTTATGGAGCTGTGAAATCATCCCCATGATCTAATTTCAGAACTTTCTCAACACCCCAAAAAGAAATCCCAAATGTACCCACTCCTCATGTCCCACAGTAAACCTTCAGTCCTAGAAAACCATCAGTTTTCTTTCTCTATATATTGTTGCCTCTTCTTGACAGTTCACATAAAGCAAATCGTATAACATGGTATCGTATAAAATTAACTTTTTCACTTATTATAATGCTTTTAATGTTCACCAATAATTAGCGCATGGATTGGAATTTGATACTTCTTAATTTAAGTAATTTTTATATTCAAAAGGCTGGTTTACTATAAAAGAGAAAGAAAAGTAAACAATGCTTATACAGATGCAGGCAGGCAGAAAGAACTGCTTTGGTTTAATTCTTCATTCATTTTTCATTACTTGATGGAAATAATTTCCACTGCATGAAACATTTTTGTTTCATGAAAGTCAGGATTTTTAGTCTGTTTGTTTTTACAAATTAATCTGTGTGACTTTTAAACTGCATGGAAGGGAAATATTTTTCTCAAAACACTTAATTAGAAGTGTAAGTCAGTGTGGCACGGTGGCGCGTGCCTGTAAGCTTCAGTCTATGAAGCGGCTGGGGTTAGGGATCACGGTTCAAGTCCCACTCGGGGTAACATAGGGAGACCTAGTCCCAAAAAATAGCTGGGCATGGTGGCGTGTGCCTGTAATCCCAGCTACCTGGGAAGCTGAGGCTGGGGATTGCTTAAGTCTGTGGTACCCTGGGCAACATGAGTCTGTGGTCCCACAAGCAAAATTTAGGAAACCTAGTCTCAAAAAAAAAAAGTGTAAGTCAAACTCAAGAATAGTGATGTCAATTACCATTTACATTTTTTTCAATATATAACAAAAATATGCTGAAAGATTATGTAGGATTGGAAAATTAAACTTGATTCTCCATGGGCTCTCATATGAAGCATGAGGCTTACTCGCCTGCAGTTCCCTGGATGTCATGAACCTAATGACTTGTGGAGAGACTGAGGCTCCCAGCAATTAGCAATTGGATGACAGTGTCATTTCACATAAGATCTGAGAAATTCTGAGCTAATGCTCAAGAGTAGGTTCACAGGACAGAGCTGGGTACAGTCAGAGAGAAGACAGGGAAGATGACCTCAGAGGAGACCATGTTCTCTCTAGAAGAATAATTTAAGGAATTCCATGTAGTTATTGAACTCAGAAGATCTTGTGACTCGGGATGAAAGTGGAACACCATTTGAATATCAGCAACCATGTTCACTGTGTATGACAAAAGAGACACAGAGGAAATTCTACTCTAGGCAACAAAAGATGTATGGAGCAGAGGTGTTCACGGGCACAGAAACTATGGTTTAAACCCATGCATGGGGAGAGCAGAGCTGCTTACAGTGGTTCTATCCATGTGTACAAGACTGCCAGTGTAAGCTAGGTGGACAGAGTCCACAGTGTGAAAGAAAAAGCTTAGAAAGGTGCAACTCCCATTCCCACATCCCTCTGAATAGAGCAGAAGCAGATATCAAGAAGATGCAGTGGAAATGAGTTCAGGGAAAGCACCATGAAGCTACTATAAAGACTGGCCACAAATCGCACAAAGGTGGGTCTGAAATACAGAGTGAAGGGTATCAGTGATATCGCAGGCATAAGCCCTGACCACACAAGATGATCATCAGTGATGGACCCCCAGAAACCTTTCCCAGCTCCAGACCTACAGACTAGTTATCCCTGACATGTAGTGCCACCTACTGGAAAAGGGAAGCTCTGCAACCTCAATACTAAGAAAGCCAATAATAGGGAGAGGAAAATATACAACAAATGGCAACTTGAGTCCTCAGGGGAATATTACACCACTAGTAGAAAGAACAAATCCCCATACCGCAGTCAAAAAGAACAAGGAAGATCTTTTCTTCCTATTAGATTCCAAGTTCAAAATTTCCATGTTAAAGAAATTCAAAGAAAACACTGAAGGATGAGCAAAGATAAGAAAACTCAGACAGACAGATGTTCTTAGAAATAAAATTAAGGAACAGAAGTTCTAAACTTAAGCTTCAATGAGATCACTAGAGGATATCAAAAGAATCAAAAGAAAAAAACCTCTATGAAAGAATAGACAAAAGGGCAGAATCTAATCAGTGACCACAAAGATGATAATTTATAAAGAATTCAGGTGACAAAATAAAGAGAAATTTTTAAAAAAAGGAAACACTTTAAAGATTATCTGACTCCATGAGGAAAGGTAACATAAAATAATGAGTATCCCAGAAGGAAATGAGAACAAGAAGGGTACAGTGAACTTACTGAAAGAAATAATTTCTCAAACCTGGAGAAGGAATCAAATGTACACGTTCATGAAGCTAAAAAATGTAGTTAACTAAATCTAATGGGTTCTACATCAATCTAATGAAGCACACAGTACTGAAACTTCCAAATGTGCAAGACAAAGGGAAAATATTGAATCTGATTAAGGAGCAGAAGCTGATAATTTGTAAAGGAACCACAATTAGGCCAAACCTGCAAGGCTTTCCTTCAGATTTGAGGAAGCAATAAAGACCTTCTCAGACAAAGAGAAACTAAAGGAATTTGGAAAAACTGGACTCTCCTAAGAATCATTGAAAAAGCCCTTGTATCTAAAGCATCTACGAAGAACTAACTGAACAAAGAAGTAAAACCACAAAACTAAGGACACAATAATATCAGCAATCTTGTATAGATTGATAACACTTTAAATGTAAGTGAACTGAACTCACCAATCAAAAGACAAAGACTGGTCATTTGGATCAGAAAATACATAAAATATATAGAAGAAACACAGGCAAAACACTCCAAAACAAGATCTTCAAATATGTTTGTGTATTTGTTAGTAACAGCAAGGAAAACAGAAACAAACAATTGAGATTTCATCAAACTAAAAACTTCTGCAGATAACTCATTAAAACAAAGATACCGACTTAATGGGTGGAAATATTTGTGTAGCATACATCCAACAAAGGACTGATACACAATATCTACAATGAACTCATATAACTCAACTGAAAGAAAGCAAATATCCCAGTGAAAACATGGGCAAAAGTGCTAAATAGGCACTTATTTAAAAATAAGACATATAGTTGGGCAACAGGTACATGAAAAAATGCTCATCATCACTTATCATCAGGGAAATGTAAATCAAAAACACAATGAGATAGCACCTCACCCTGTGAGAATGGCCCATTCCAAAAAGTTCAGTATAAAACATGCATTGGCAAGGAGGAAGAGAAAAGGGAGCCCTCTTTCAGTGTTGGTGAGAATGTAGACTGGTCCTGCCTCTAAGGAAAACACTAAAGAGTTTTCTCAAAATATTAAAAGTGTATCATATGATCCAGAATTAAACTCTTCATTATCGACTCAAAGAAAACAAGAACAGTAATTTCAAGGGGAATATGCACTCTTATTTTCATCACAACTCTATTACAGTAGCCAAGCTATGGAAACAACCAAATTGTCCAAAAACACATGAGTGGATCAGGAAGATGTGGTCTATAGACATGATGGACTATGACTCAGCTATAGAGACAAACTTTTTCTATGTTTGATACCATGGAAGGAACTGAAGGGGATGATGCTAAGCAAAAATAAAAAAATTGAAAGGAGAAAGATAAAACTGGGTGGTGTTACTTGGTGGATAAAAGAGAAAGCAAAGGATCAGCTAAAGCCAGATCAACAAAATTCCTAGATATATGACTACAGAACCGAGGTTACTGGAGAGTGAAAGGGATGTGGAGGGGAGAGAAAAATGGATTATGTTGGAGGATTTTGCAAGTTGTGGTGGTGGGTATAATGTGAAAGCAAATACTTGAAGGGAGAGATTCTCTACCTCTCAATCAAAATAATGCTATAAATTAATATTACCTCAATTTAAAAAAAACAAAATTAAAGACTATTTAAGAGCCCTGTGTTTTAAATTTCTCTCCCTTTCTACATGGAATGAGTTCAATTGATGATTTCCAAAGATCAAATTATAACCACCTATAAATATGTGAACCCATTTTAATATTTTATGTGAATATGACTCATATTGGTATTTGGATACTAAGTTATGATTTTTTAACTGTTAAATTTGGTCTTTAAGAAAGGTTTTCCTAGATGATAGTATCATTTGAGACATCTTCTAATCTTTATTGAGTGAATAACATTTTAATTTCAAATGAAATTATATATAAATGATATAAATACATTACAGGTGCAAAGCTTACAGCATAAATTGAAACATAAGTGCAGTTATTTTCTCCTTAGACTGTAATGTCCTAAAAAGAGATAATGAGAGTTTGTGGAGGTAAGTTGAAAAGAAAAAAATCTTACATTTTTAAGCTGTTGCTCTGTTAACAACCACGTTCCTTTGAAACCAAACTCCAGATCATATGCAAAAAGTATATATGAGAAAAAAGTAAATAAAAATTTTAAAGAATACGAAAAAAAGTGTAAGATAAAATATTTTGCATTTTGTAATTTTTAAGTCAAATGTTACACAGAAGAAATACATGGATAATGAATTATTAAAATAAATGACTAAATTAACACTGTAATAGTACTTGGGGAAACAATGGATGAATGATCTTTTTTCCTATGTGTTTCTTGGAATTAAAAAAGGCTTGTTTGATTTAATTTGAGAACATATAATAGAAACCTAATACTTCCCATAAAAATAAGACATTTCTATGAAATAAAATTTGTATTAATTAGCTTGCATAATTCCTTATTTTGCTATATGTTACTTTTAAAGCTTAGATGATTATCACTGCTTAGAAAATAACATCAGATATACCCTATATTAAAGGCTTGGCTTTTATATTGTTTTATCATTCCATGTATCATCAAATCATGTGTATCTTATTTGTTTGTTGTTCAAGTCCCACAAAATATGATTGAGATGTATTACTTCCAATATACTTTTCATATTTTAAAAGTTCTTCAAAGTACTTTATTTCTATGAGTGTACTGTTTTGGGTTAACTTCTACGTCAGTGTTTCTTAAATGTGGCTTCATGTTGCATATTGGAGAGGTTTAAATTTTTAGGTGTTTCATTCACACTCTCAGAGAGTCGTGTATGATCCCTGTGGTTGGTGGTTTGGCATTCAGAATTTTCATAGCACCCAGGTGATTTTAATGTACAAACAAGATTAGAACCGTAGCTCTGTTTACATAAAACAGTAGTGAAGTTCTGTAGCAACTTTATGACTAACTAGACATGATATCACAATATTGTTCTACTAACTCTTATGTTTTGGGAACCTCCAAAAGTCAGAACTGAAGTTGGGAGAATGTACTTGGCGTCTAGTTGTTTTGTTAGAAATCCCAGAATTTCAGTCAAATAATACTGAATTGAAATGAAGATTTTAGTCATTCCTGTTGTTGTTTAATTAACTAAAATTAAAATGCTTATAAAAGAAAATTCTGCATCTTTCTTCAGAAATATGATTCGCTTATAAACACTTTCTTGGTTTGGATTTATAGGACAAAATTTAGAGGCTTATTACTTCCCATGTACCATCTGGAAATGTGCCACCAGATGGCATGTGGGTGGCAGTAATCATATGGCTTAAAGAGAAAATTTCAAATGAATTTTAGTAACTAAATCAGAGAAATTATATCGTGTTTTCCCAGAGATTCATAGTCTCGCTATTGCAAAGAGCTACATTAAGTCAAGCCTAAAAATAAATCAAACCCCAATGATTATTTTGATTATTTGTTAGAGAGTAACATATACTTTTAAAATCTAACTTTATTTTTAATTTTAAAATGTTTTCTCAAAGTGGTTAATATATTTACTCATATATAAAAGACACCTGATTGAATCTCCATGAGATTTGGAAATCTTTCTTCTGCTACTGATAGACATATTTTGACTATCATAGGCTTTCTTTTCCCTGTTAGAAAGACTCCTGCATTATAAATAAGTAAGCATCCTCTATTTACCTAATGTAGAAATTGACTTTCTTTGCTTCCTTTGGTGAGAGAATTGTGGGTTCATTATGCCTACAGTGATCATTTTCTTTTAATCAGGGAAATTTTACTCAACAAAACTGTAAAGCTTATACTCTAGAAAAGATATTTACTATTTACTTGTTTAATCCACATATGTTGTTTCTCCACCAACAGTTTGGAGGAAACTCAAGTTCATTTCCAAATTTCTTTTCAGCATAATTCTTAAAGTTTTCAAATTATGACTCCTGCTTTGATTTGTTGTATCAAAACCAGAGTAAAGCTTTTATTTCATACATATAAACATTCACACAATCACTATGTATATGTATATAATAAAAATATATACAATTCAGTAAATATATGTTTTAGAATACATTCATTTAGAACATAAGCTATTAATCTATTTAGGCAATATTGTTTTACAGCATCATTTGTGTTTTAGAACTATAGATTCTCCCCCTTTAAAATGTTGCTATCACACCACACCCAGCACCAAAACTCTTGTAGTTCATTTAAAAACAGACTTACACAAAGAATCACAGTTTTTTTTCACTGAATTATAGAATAATTTCTTTTCCATAGTTACTTAAAAATGTCTGCATTTTTAAGAAGAAGAAATATCATGATCTAGTAGGGCTGTTACTAAGTAGTGATAGAATAATTAAACTTTAGTTCCCAGAGAAATATGGAAGACAGTGACAAATAGAAGCCAGGACAATAAAATAAGAAAATTTACGGCACATGAATGCCATATACAACAAAAAGATTATTTAACAAATACTCTAGAATGAGTGGTCAGGGTTAGATTGCTTATAGGCAAAAGATCTACATAGTAGATGTCAAATAAAGCGTGAAAACAAGGCAGCAGAATATATGACTAAAGGAAGAGGAAAATCCCTAATTGTAATAGGTTCTTGCCAGAAAAAACATTGGGCAAATTTGTGAGCAGACACTGAAAGTGAGAAGCATTTCTATATACTCCAATTCACATATAAAGTGAAAGGTCCTTGGTGAGATCATTTCAAATTGAAAAGAAATTTCTACAAGTAGAATCTGAAGTGATAAAGACAGAGGCAATAGTGTGAGGGGGAAAGTTCAGAAAACTAAGAGGAAAAGGTCTTCTAACTCTAATTTTTCCAAAAAATAAAGATGACTTTTGCTAAATAAACAAACAAAAAAAAACACATGAAACAAAGACTTGATTTATTTTAAGATATTTCTGAGCAGCTAGATCAAAACATTTGTGCCAAAGATCACATTAATTTTTTTTCTTAATATCTTCAAAGTCACAAAATAAGAGACTAGTTGAATATAGATTACAGGCAAAGGTATTTCAGCATCTATATAATAGCAATTAAAAAGAAAATGTAAAGTAATAGAATAGCACCAATATTATAAATTGTAATTAAATGCAACTTTCCATCACTTCTGGCCTTTTGGCTAAATCAAGTATAGTAAATACAATTTTCCTTTGAAAAGAGGAAGACTTGGGAAAAAAACAGGAAGACTTGAAATTACATATTGAAAGAGCAAATTATAAACATGGCAATTACCGTATAGTTTTGATGATGATAAAATGATATAACTTTAAATAAAACTCTTAAAAAGAGATAGAAGATACTAGCTAATTCCAAAGCTTTTCATGATAATCAATATTACATGACCCAAATTAACAGAGAATTGTAGTATAAAAACAAGGTCATACAAAGGCACTATAATAAAATATACTTAAATACTAAATTTGTAATCTACTCATTTGAAATTAAAAAGTGAAATGATAAAACAATCTATTAGTTATCTACAGGAGTTAGGAGAATATACAATAACATGAAAGAAATAAAGTGTACTAAAATGCATCTTATTTTTCATATTTTATTTTAGAACCATGTTATTGTATCATATAGTTATAAACCAAAAAATAAATTTTAATGATTGCAAAGAAATAAACTATTTCAAAAAAGAAATACTTTCCCCATTTAGTATCCTAATCATACAATAAAGTACACTAAAACATTACATGAGATGCATTAAAACACATGATTGTATGTCCTTAGTATAATATGTCCTATAAAAAATATGACTGTAAGAAAAGCCTAAAAGTGCATTCAGTAATTGTGATATAAGTAATGATGTTTACTATTCTGAGACTAGTGTATAGATATTGAAGAATAGAATAAATGAGGGATATTTCATTCTATTATCCTGTCTGTCTTTGAGCATTGAGATACTTGATAGGGGAGAGATAAAGATGAATGTTAAAGCAAAAATTCTGTACACCAGTTTTGTCCTTGTAAAGGCCAAGAAACAATGACCAACCCAATAACAATGAGCCCAGATCAAGGTCTTGAAATAACATCAAAGATTTAGGATCCATATTAGAGTCAAGAAATGCACAAGATTGGCCTGAAATAATTTTACCTGGCAGATAGGACAAAAGCAATCAGAAACTACTAGTGATATGACAAAAGAAAATAGAGAAAACTTAGTGTGGTGAAAAGTACTGTCACAATTCGTGTTAGCCTTAAGAAGTTTCTTTCCACTAGTCAAATATGAAAAGAAAAATGAGCATTAATAAGACAGTAATTTCAATGGATTGAAGCATAAAATATTTCAACCTAAGTGATCCAAAACAGATGAGTGGATCAAGAAGATGTGATAGCTAGATAGATAGATTGATAGGTAGATGCACACACAATGAAATAATACTCAGCAACCAAAAATAATAAACCCATATCATTTATAGCAACATGGATGGAGCCACAGGGGCTTATATTATGTGAAAAAAGCCAGAAGAAGATGGATAACATCCCAGATGATGTCAGCTAGATATCATCTTGTCATTTTATATGTGCATATTTAAAATACAAAACCAAACAAAATAGCAAAGACAAATTTTTTGGTTCTTTTTGTTAATAAATGATATTTTTTTGTTGCAGCAATGTTATATATAATACTCCATATTATTTAGAGGATTAGGTTCACATCTCTTCAGATATATATCACCACACCACAGGTACCACAAACACTCATGATCCTCCACCATATTTCATTGAGCTACTTATCCCCTTTCATATTTCATTGGACACTTAGGTTTTTTCTATCTTTTAAATTTAATTTTCTAAATTGATTTCATCTATCTATCTACCGACCTACATATATATATATATATATATATATATATATATGCATCATTGTTTACCTGGAGATTCTCTCACCACTTATCACCCATGAACCATAATCTTAATCTCTTGTGCCCTTCCTTCCACCCATTATCACCTCACCCTCTCTCTTGATTTATGCTTCAGTTCTTCTGATACTTTTAAATTGTCCTTGTCCTTTTGTTTGTTCATATTTCCTATATTCTGCATATAAGTATTATCATACAGTATATCTCTTTGTCTTTCTGGTTTATTTTCATTAACATGATTCCCTCTAGCTCCATCCATGTTATCACAAATGCATGAAATTTGTCTTTTTTGATTGATGAATAATATTTCATTGTGTACATATACCACAAATTTCATTCATATGTTTTGGGACATTTGGGTTGTTTCCATATCCTGGCTATTGTAAAAAAGTGCTGCAATAAACATATGAATATTGGTTCCTTTTAAATTAGTGTTTTTGTATGTTTTGGATCGGTTCCGAGTATTAGGATTGCTGGATTGGATGGTAGTTCCATTGTCAGTAGTTTGAGGATCCTCCACACAGTTTTCCATAGTGGTTGGATCAGTTTACATACCCACCAGCAGTGTGAAAGTGTTCATTTCTCTCCACATCCACACCAGCACTCCATTTTTTTTTTTTTTTGGGATATGGGCCATTCTTACTGGTAAGAGTGTATCAAATTGTAGTTTTGATTTGCATTTCCTTGATTATTAGTAATGTTAGGCGTTTTTCATATGCCTATTGACCATTTGTATTTCTTCTTTGGAGAAGTGACAACAACAAACTTTAAAACCAACTTTTGAATATTGACCATAGAACTTTGGTTTTCAGAGTGGGATGGTGAGGGATGGTTGAAAGCAGAAGGATGATGGGGAGAACACAGTAGTCTATGGGGGAGGACTATGGGTGCTTCAGAGGGCTATGATGACTATACCTGGTGGGGGGAGGGAATTCTATACTGTCAAACAGTAACTAGGATGTAAAACAATGGTAATCAATAGCAATAAATAAAAAGAAATCAGACAATTCTTAGAAAAAAACACACATAGTTGATAAAAGAAGCATCAAGTGGATGAAAAAAATAAAAACAAAAGCCATTAGCTCTATATGCCATAATAATAACAAAATGATGGTTATTATTAAACAGCTTGTTGTTTTGGAGATTATAAAATTGGCATATTGGAAAGAATTCAACATTTAGTCTGCTTTGCCTTTATGAATTGTAGTATTGGGTAAACAGATGAAAGGAAGTCTTTGCACATAAAGTCATTTCCACTAATAAGTGAATGGAGAAAGATAGAATATTATTTTAAAAATCACCAATGAATCACAGCAACCACAGTAAAAAGCAATAAAAACTTGAAATTCATTTGTAATTTTTAGCGGAAAAACACACTACCATTTTAGAAGTGTTGTTAAAAGCAAATTTGAGCTTTTATATGATAAATCATTGAGATTGAATTGCTAATTTACCAAAATACAGAAGACACCCATAATAACAAAGAAACAATCTGAAAATTAAAGACAGAAAAAAGAATTTTAAATCTGAGAGAAATTATCTTAATTAAAGGAGAAATAGCAATTTGAAATTGAATGAGCTTCTCATCAAAAACTATGGAAGTTACAGAGAAATGATACAATATTTTTCAGTTGCTGAAAGCAAAGAACTATCAAGAGACAATTCTATTTCAGATAAAAATACCCTTTAGGGAAAAAGAAGAAATCAAGATGCTTTCAGATGAAGGAAAATCAGGAAAAATTGTCAACAACAGATCTACCCTAAATGAATGGCTATGAGATTTCTTTTTAAGGAAGAGAAACAATAAAATAAGGAATCCTGGATCTTCAGAAAAGAGGAAGAAGCATGACAAGCAAAACTACAAGCAAAGACATTTCCCTTCTTTTTTCAAATCTTGTATGTTGTATTTGATGAATTGAAGACAAATTATAAGACAAACTGACATGGATGTATATATTATATATAATATTGAAAACCAGTTATATTATAAACTAGTGTGGATATAAGAATTTAAAAGAAAGTAAGGTTTCTATACTAGACTTTACTTTTAATATTTGCTTATTATAGAGATGATGTTTTAATGAACCACAGCAAAATACTGAATCATAAAACCAAGAAAACTTTTAAGAAGTAATCATGATTAAATTGCGCATAACTACTAATGAGTTCTGTATTGTGTGAAATCAAGCACATGTTTGACAAAAAAAATTAGAAGAATGTTGCCAATAAAAAACAAATTCTTTCCTTTTTGTTTTATATACCCAACTTTACATGACTTATTTTCCCACCTCTCATCTCATCCAACTTAGCAAATCTCCAATTACCCAAGCACTAGCCATCTTTCTGCATTCCTTTATTAAACAGCAAACGTCGTATCTGTTTATAATATTCATAAGTTTATCTATTGACAATATTCATAATTAGTCTAGTATTAAAAGAATCACAACACATGTTAAATGTAACTCATTTTACTAAAGAACGTATCAGCTTGAAATTAGAATCTATAGTTGTAAGAGAACTCAGATCCAGGCTATTTTGAAGCTGCCAGATCATTGTAGAAATTCAGGAAAACTATACTATCTATCAAACTGAGAGAATTACTAACTTGGCTATTCTAAGGACATAAACCTACTAAAATATAGGAAGAATAGGGCAAAAAAAAAAAGTAAGTTTGCTTGCGGTGAAAATGCCAAGGTGGCATTTTTATTGCAGAGCCAAATTAGATTGAATCTTATTTCAAATCTTATAGAAGAGAAATGCAGAGTTTAATCTTCATGAAATTTGCATATTTGGCTGAGAACATTTATCATGATGTGAATCCTTACTGTCTTACTTGAAAAAGTAAGAATTCTTCTGTGAATATTAATTAAGACCACAATCTTATTTGAGGTTAGTGATTACACCATAATAATTGGGGCTTTTGAAGATGTTGTGTTGCTCTAGTCATATTTCCATAGAGAAGTTAATTTCCAGTAATTCTCTGCATTGTATTACAACGATGAATCAATTCCTTCAAATATTTTGCATTCTGGAAACCAACTTAGCCAAAGTTTTAAGGATAGAGTGCTAAGGAAAGCAAAATCATTGAAAACCAATTCTATGAAAAATGCCACCAATACGGTAAGCACAGAATATCATGAAAAAAGGTCGATATTTCCCAAATAAAAGACTGACATAGTATGTTTAGTGACCTTTTCCATGATAAAGAAATCCATGTTATTGATGAAAGTTAGAGAGAAATTCCAATTACAGAAACCACCAGATTTCTTATAGGAAAGTCAAAAAAGAGACCTATGTTTATGAAAAGGAATCTCAAAATATCAACAATATAGATAAGATGTGGAGTAAATACATTTCTTTTCCCCAAAGGACAATGTACTTACACTACAATTTGTGAATTTCCAAGAAGTGAGTTCTGTTAAAGTATGTAATAATATCTTTATGTATGTATTATGTATATATTAAAGTATGTAATAATATCTGTTAAAGTATATAATAATATCTTTAAACACTTATATTATTTCAATACCTACACTTCCCTCGTAAATGATATCCTACCATACTCTAAATTGTGAAAGACAGTGTAAACAATTTATAATATCATAAGAAAAAAATTTTGAAAACTTATTAAGCAACAATTTATGTTGGTTCTAGTCCAAGTAAATATATACTCATTGAGTCTTCAGTGCCTGGGTACATTTGGTTATCAAAATCTAGGTCTCTTTGGACCCTTGTAACTCATACAAACCTATTTATTATGGTCAAATTTGTATAATGAGGTTAGAATTTCTCCTTTTCATGGGGCAATAAACCTTTTGATATTCAATTCATGTAACATTATGAAAGCAGGAAAATTTCTAGTCAGTATATCTGTTTATTGCACTTAAGAATTTAGGTTAGCCTTCTTTACCTCCAGTGTGAAGCAGTTTAAAAAATAGAACTTGTACCTTTTAAATTATCTACATATACTTGACAAATGTTGATATACAAATCTCATTTCAGCATATTATGAATTTTCCTTTTACTAATTTCTCCAGTAATAGATGCACCAGTCTGTAGCTTTTAGTAACTATGTATATATCAGTACTATAAATTTTATACTAAGCTCTTTCTTGTACAGTTGTGACTTTGTCAAAGATCTGAATAAAAGTGAATAAGGTAAGTAATATCTGAATAATTTAACTTAGTACAATATAGGAAAAAAAGGATTAACAGTGTCTGAGAGAGGTAGTATAGTTTGATAGAGCACCAGGATTCTACCTGGAGTTTTTTACCAGCTAGATTTGTTTTTATTCTAAGTCAGCAACTTCTTTCACCATGTGAAGTTGTGCACTTAAAAAATAAGAGAGCTGGATCTCCAAATCTTAAAACTATATAAGTCTGGAGATATCCTTAAAACTCTATCTGTCTGGGGAGATTAGATTTTTACAGTATTTGTCCTGATATTTCTAAGACAGAAAATATGCCACTTTTTTTCCATCATAAAGTATTATCACTTCTGTATCATCCATGTAATGAAACATTTTCACCTGAAATATTTACTATATATTTGCGTGTGTTTGGCTATGTTATAGATTTTATTAGAGATAGTAAAAAAGTGCATGAAACACACATCCTTCCCACAAGGATGCTTACATGTAAGATATATATGCATATGTGTATATATATATATCAAATTATATGCTAGTAATAGTAATAAACTATTAATACATAGGTGTTTATAGTTCATTTCTAATACAGGATGAAAGAAAAAAGCATTATGAGATATACTCATGAAATAAGCAGAAATAAAATACTATGGAAACTGATAAAAAGGAGATTTTTTTTCAATTAATTAGATGATTACAAATTTCATGAAAAAAGTTGATATTTGAACTGGTTCTTAAAATATTTTATATATGGCAAAAATGCAGAAGAAAGCACAGGGAAATATGTGCTAGAAGGAAAGTTTGGAAAATATGTTGAATTCATGGAGTAATATGAAGGTTTTAGTTTAATTAATGAAATTGTTAGAGTAATGAGCAATTGGAGGCAGGAATAATAGTTAATTTTTAGTGGAAGCTGCAGTTTTTTTTCCTGTGTTTTCTAACTCAGAGATTCCATAAAATTACATAAGTATGTAAAGGCAATTTCAATACCAGAAATGCTCTATATAAAGCATAATGCTTTAGTTCCATGACAAAAATAACTTGTTCTTAGTTATTAAATATTAAAGTTAAAAATAACATTTCTTGTTTTTACTTTAATATTTGTTATGCTTCTTACGTTAATCAATAGTTCTAGTCATTCTGCCCCCTAGAACACAAAAATGTTTCCTTCACTTGAGTGAAGTAAACCACCTCCAAATTATCAGAAAGCAATTACCCCACTGAAGTTATAATAGCATCACACACACAATTAAATGATTTTGTTTTATAGTCCCTTGGACCTAGAATTAAAGGATAACTTCTCACTTCCCATTATCCCTATCCCCTAAAGTCATTTTGGAGGATTGTCATTCTACAAATATATTCATTAAGAATTATCTTATCATAAGGCAATATACTTTTGTCCCACTGTCTTTGCAAATGAACTAATAGGACAAACTAAGAATACATCAGATGAGGCTCTCTGCTTTGATCCTGAGGGGATCACTTAGTAGTTAAAAATGATACCCAGAGAATCCTGTGAATTGGGAAAAAACTGGAACACACTTCGGACATAGAAGATTTACACAGAGAAAGAAATAGAGGAGAGGAGAAAGAAAAAAGTCTTTGTTTATTGGATAAGAGGTGGGTAGAAAGACGTATCTGGAAGCTGTGGTCCAGGAGAGAGGGCACAGAAAGCAACATGGTGCTCAGTCAGGGGCTCTGGGAGGAATAAACTGGATGTGGTAGAAGCATCCACATACTTGACTAAGGTGAAATGTATTTGTAGGAGCTGGGGTGCTCCCTAGAGATCAGAAGACCTGCAAAAAGAACAAAGGTAGTGTATTGGACTACACTTCCTTTCCGCCATCCTTTAGGACTGGTACTGGTCTCCAAAAGTGGACTAATTGTACACAGAATGTAGAGTCTTGGATCTGGAATCCCAGAGAAGAGGGATATCTATCATACCACAAGCAAAAACCAAGTTTCTTCCCCCACACTTGGAACAGCATCTGAACCTTTCTGGACCCTTCTTCTAACATATGACTCTGAACCTTTCTGGACCCTTCTTCTAACATATGACTCAGCAACTGCAAAAACAGGTTTCAATATCCATAGAAGACAGGAATGGCAAAAACAAAAACAAACAAAAAGCACCTAAAAATCAAATAAAAACCCAGTGCCACCTGCTGGAAAAGTAGATGTAGTTCATCATTTAAGTTACCGTTAGAGATAATTTTTAGGATTCCTAAAGTAGCAATATGGACAGACCCAAAAATTTTTTTCAATAAATAATGCCTTGAACCCTCAAAGGAATATGACATCTCAGAGAAAGAGCCATTCCAACCACAAAGACATGGAAGTTTTTTTTCTCATCTGCTAAGACAGTTCAAAATTTCCATAATAGAGAAAATCAGAGGTGGAAGAAAATGCAGAAAACATGTCATGGTGATACAAGAGAACTCAGAAAAAATAATCAAGTAGATAAAGCAAAATTAAGAAACAGAAGTGAATGTTGGAAGTAATACAATTATTAATAAAAAATGAAGTTTTAAATCAATGGATAAAATGACAGAAATTTAAGATATGAAAAGTTCAAATATCAGAAAAAAAATTTCAGAGAACTATACCAAAGCAGAATATACCATGTGGAGAATCAACTCAGTAACCTCAAAGATGATAATGCATCAAGGGTCCAGATGAAAGAAGAAAAAGAAAACAAAGGGGGGGAGAATAAACACTTTGAAAATTATCAGACTTCATTAGGAAAGTCAGCCTAAGGATAAAGCATATCCCAGAAGGGGAGGAGGCATATAGAAATAATCGAAGAAAACTTTTCATACTTGAGGAAGGAAATAAAGATACAAGCTCATGAAGTAAAAACAACATTTGGCTATCTAAATGTAATGAGACCTATTCAAATACATATAAAGGCACTTCCATCAGGCTTACATTAAACTTTTTAGACAAAACCATATAAGCAAGCGTAGAATGTAGAAACTTAATCAGAATAAATGTAAAATTTTAAAAAGGTTTTCTTTAAGATCTGAGAAGAAATAAAGGTTACCCAAACCTAGGAAAAAAAGTTGTATGAAATTGCCAACACTAGATCCCTCTCTTATAAGAGATAATAAAGTTCTTTCTAGAGGGAAGATGAAAGGAACATGCCTCAATACAATAAAGACCATATATCACAAAAAAACACAGTTAACATAATACTCAGTGGTGAAAAACTGAATGCTTTTCCTCAAATATCAGGTGGAAGAAAAAGATGTCCACTTTCAATACTACTACTAAGCAAAGTATTGGAAGTACTAAAGTTAGAGAAATTAGATGATAAAAAAGACATAAGATGAACCCAAACTGGAAAGCAAGTAAAATGATCATTATTTGCAGATGGCAAGATAATAATCAGAAGAAAATCATAAACACCACTACAAAACTGTTAGAAACAATAAATAAGTTCACCAAAGTGGCAGGCTATAAAATCAATATACCAAATATATCAGTTTATCCCTATATACAGACAGTGCACAAGTAGAGAAATACATATTTAAAATCCCATTTACAATTGCATCAAAAAAAAAAATTAAATTCCTAAAAATAAACTTAAAGGAGGTAGAAGAACTCCACAAGGAAAACTATAGGACATTTTCAAAAGAAATAAAAGTAATTTAAAAATGGAAAGATATTTTGTTCTGCTCCTGGGTCAGAAGAATTTACATTGTTAAAGTGACCATCTTATACAAAGGAATATACAGATTTAGTGCAATCCATATCAAACATTCTTCACAGAAATAGAGCAAATATTGAAATTTACATGAAACCACAAAAGACTTGGTACAGCCAAATTAATCTTGACAAAAAAGAATGGAAGTATAATAGTAACAGATGTGTATACTGTAAAGCTACTGTAATCAGACAGGTATCAGAATAAAAACAAACATAAAGAGCAATGGAATAGAATTGAGAGCCCAGAAGTAAATCCATATTTATATGGATAATCTTCAACAAAGGAGTGAAGAGTAAACAATGGAGAAGGAAAATCTCTTCAACAAATGGCTTTTGAAAAACTGAACAACCACTTGTAAAATAATGACACAAGATCATTATCTAATATGATGTACAAAAATTAATTCAAAGTGGATAAAGTTTAGATATAAGACTTGAAACCATAAACTACATAGAAGAATATCTAAGGGAAAGTACTCTGATTCATTGATTCTAGCAATGTTTTTGGAGTCCTAGGTCCAATGTAAGCAGAAACAAAACAAAAATAAATAATTGAGACTATACCAAATTAAAAAGCTCCTGTACAACAAAAGAAACGATCACTAAAATGTGGAGACACCTTGTTGAGGTCTGAAAATACTTGCACATTTTATACCTAACAAGAAGCTGATACACAGTATCTGAAAAGAAATCGTGTTACTCAACAAAATAAAAGCAAATAACTCAATCAAAAACTAGGCAGAAGAGCTTATAGACATTTATCCAAGGGAAACATACTAATAGTCAACAGCAAAATAAAAAATGCTCATCTTCACTTAACATCAGGGAAATAGTGAGGATGGCCAATATCAAAAGACTAGATACAAATAAATATTGACTTTGTGAAGAAAAATGAACCATCATATACACTAGATAGGAATGTAGTCTTGTCCAGCCTTGTAGAAAACATATTTAAGATCTCTCAAAACACTAAAAATAGATACACCATATGATCCAGCAATTCTTAGGTATCTGAAGATGCAAAAATACAAAGTTGAAATTATATATACACTCCCATGATAATTACAACACTATTTACAATATCCAAGTTATTGAAGCAACCAAAGAATGAAAACACATATGACTGGATTAAGAAGAAGTAGTATCTATATGCTTTGCAATAGTAATCACCCACAGGAAAAAAGAGCTAGAATTTTTCAATTTGAGATGACATGACTGGATCTGGACAATTTCGTGTTAAGCAAAAGAAGGCAAAAGGAGAAAGACAATAGCTGACATCATTTGTATGTGCAATGCAGAGAAAGAAAACAAAGGAACAGACAAAACTAAGTCAATCAAATCCTGGAAATCTAACTGTAGAAATGGAGCTATTTGAGAGGGATGTTGGGCTTAGGGAGCTAAAGGAAGAGAGGGGCCTATAGATTACTGTGAAACAAAATGGGTACTTTGGTGGTGAGTATGGTGTGGCAATATACATCTGAGGCATTGTGAATCGGTACCTCTGAATCACATGCAAAGTTGTAAATCAAAATTACCTCAATAAATATTAATACAATTAAAAAATGAATAAATTAACACTGCTCACTTTATTATGGTTGTTAGATCAAAGGATCAGTGGAGAATATGATAAACATCAACTTCCATTTTTGCAGATGGTAACAACTTTCACTCTCTCTGTGTGTGTATGCACTTAAGATAGAAATCCTCCCTCATTAGTCACCTCCCTTGTTCTGTGGAAGTCTGGTTTTCGAACAACACAAGTTCATATTTGTAAGCATGTTTATTTGCATGAAACTACAGTTTATTCAGTAAAAAATGGGGCAGTAAGGACTAAAAAGAAGCTGTTCTGTATACAGAATTTATAAATTGTTTGGCCCAAGCATCATCTCTCTGTCATTTGATGCTAGAAACCACAGAGATTTGAAGAATAGGATTTTACAGGGGAAACTTCATAGTGGCTTTCCTTTTTGTTTTATATGAAAACCCAAGCTTTCAAGAATGAACCCTCTAAACTTTGAATGTCCTCAAGCATTTGGTACGCACAAGTTGTAATCTGAATGGTGTGGATGTAGGTCAGATGGGGCCTCTTTTTGAGAGCAAATACATTTATTTATGTCTCCTTCATACTGTTTTGCCAGAACTTAAAGCTGTTAAAATGCCTGGAATTTAAAGTGACAGATGTTACAGAAACAGTTTCTGAGAAGCTCATCTATCTGCTTTAAAATCACTGTCTCTTCTAACTTAGATTGTGTTCATTGTTGGATTGAGATGCAAGCTTACTACTCTATGGGTTTATTGGAAGAGTTCCAGGGTGCTACATTAAGGACAATTTATACATTATTGAATTCCAGTTCAATGTACTTCTCAGATCCCTGTGGCAGTTTCTAAAGATCTTTGCCACAGAAACAAGTACCTACTAAATGTTGACTAAGCAAAAATCACTGATCTAAACATTGAGGGAGACTTGTACAACATGAATTTGAGACTGTATGCTTTCCGTGAATTTACATTCTTATTTAGAGAATGAGGTAAACATATCTTAAAAGATACTTATAATTTTAGGTACTACATACTAAATATCTAGATGAGTACTAAGCATAAGTTCTCTTGGAGCTCTGAAAGGACATTAAAAACCATTTAATAAAGCTTAAGGAGACTTCAAAGAAAAAGAAAAGTCCAAGATGAGCCTTGCCACAGCTGTTAAGCTTTTATGCCATCTTTAGTGATATAGGAAATATGATAGTTTCCACAATGGGTCCCAGTGATTCCCATCTTCTGGTATTCAACTCCTACTTAGTAATTTTGCCTTGAGAGTTTGCTGAACATATTGATTCACTGCTAATTCATAGAATACGGCAAAATAGATGGATGTCACTTTCTATATCTATGTTTTCCTACTTGGCCACCTACACTTCTTTTGGGAAAGTTAGCTTTCTTGTAAGAAAGTCCACATCTAAAAGTGAGAATTGATATCTTCAGCCAATAATCTCTGAGTAACTTGCATACACCAGCAGCCACATAATGCAGACCCTACACCAGTTAAGCCTTGGATAACTACAGTCTGGCTTAATTCAAACCTCATGAGATACTTTGAGCCAGAGGCACCCAGCAGAGCCCTGTCTTTATGCCTGTGCCTGGCATAAAGAAATTTCGATAAACATTTGCTTAAAGTTCTGAATTTTGGGATAACATGTCACACAAAAATAGCAAATGCAGGCTTGGCTTAAAGCAATCTGCACAGGTTTTGAAAAAAGAAGAGAAAAAGAATATGACTAGGCTTGGCACTGTGAGGATGTCAGATTTTCTTTGTTTTGCTTTTTCTTGTTTATTTTTTAATTGGGTAAGTACATGTAAAAGAACAGCGTAAAGTAGAACTAAATCTCTTTGTCAGAAGGACTGATATAAAGAAATGGATTGGCAACTCAAGTAGTTCAAAAATCACAGATTTAAAGAAGTAAATGCCAATTATCATGAGTACCTAGATGAGTACTGACATCATAATTTAGATAAGTAGTTTGCAAATGTTGGGGCCCGGCATGAAGGACAACTACAGGCATAGAAAGAGTTACTTTTTTGATAGCTTGGTTTATTGTGTTCATTAGGAAAAAGAAAAATTTCTTTATGTGAAATAAATTGGCACGCCGCATTTTTTTTTCAAATTGACAATTATTTTTTGCTAGCACCTACAAACGAAAACAATAATGAAATCCTTTACATTTTCTTCAACAGAATCAAACAAATAGACCCAGAACAAGAGTGAAATTTAAAAGAAGCATCTTTGACTTTCCTTTTTGAATTAAATCTGTTGTTAGCTGGTCAATAATTCAATTCTTTCACCATTGTGAAACAATCCTCTAGTATGTGACCAGCACCATAACCCGAGTTCCAGGTTCTAGTTACTTGATAAACTGTGAGCTCAGCAAAGGTGATTCAATTAAAATTTTCAGTATATTTGGCAAAGTTTAGAAACAGTAAATCTTAGTAGAAGGCCAGACCAAACAGGTATTTACTGACTCTTCTTTTTTTGTTTTACTACATGCTGATGGTGTCACGTTTTCCCAACTTAAGTTAGAGCACATTGCGTTTTATGTTTTGAACTATCTAATCTTCACAGACAGAACAGCATGACAGAAATTCAATTACATTTCAAATTGATGATATACTTTTGGAGACAACCATGGAGACATGCCTTATTTGTCTCAGAATAGTGCATCACGGGGATTTTACAAGTGTTAAGAATAGACACTCGATGTTGAAAGAATATGTCCCACTTAGTTTAGAGATACCTTGATCTTATTTAAATTTCAAACTTGAACAAGACCTTTTTTAGTGTAGTGTGGCTGTTGTAACTGTTAAAAAATAAAAAGTTTTGGCAGAAACAAGTCAGAAAGAAAAAAAACAGATACCAAATGGTTTCACTAATATATGGACAACCACATGAAAGTACACAATTGCGGGAGGGGACCAGCTGGAGTAGCCAGGGAGGGGAGGTGGTGGGGGACCCCCAGGGACCTCAATGAAGTGGTTGATGTGAAATATATATATATGTATAAATTAAAATAAAAAAGTTAAAAAAATAAATAAATAAAAAAGTTTAACTTTAACTTACATATCTCCAAATACTTGTTTTACTAAAGGGCCAATTATTGCTGAAATGTAGAAACTGAAATTGTGATTTGGTTCTTCCCCTTACCAGTCTTAAATATTATCCCTGCCTGGTGCCCTGGTTTATATTATTGTTTAGATCTAACTTTAACAATGAAAAGCAGAGCAGCAAAGAAAAAATTGCTAAGATATAATGCTTCTTTCTTGCTTCATTTTTCTCTTAGATTTAAATTTCTAAGTCTTTAGCTGCATATACTATTTTTTTCTGTGAACTAGAAAACACTATGCATATTAAGAGTGATTACTGGGTTAGAATTCCATTTATACAGTGCTTGTAGCTCTACAACTGGTTATGCACTAAATGGCTACTCATTGCATCCCTGAGAAAGAACAAGAAAAAAAGTCTGTGTTTTTGTATTTATATACTTGTCATCGTTGTGGTATCTAAGTCAGTGCAATTCCTTTTTTATTTATGTGATATTATAGGAAGTTAGTTTTGAGATCTTATTGTCCAACAACTGTCTTGAAAAGAGGCCAAGTGGTATTCTTAAAATTACAGAGAAAAAATTGAGTATTTTGGCCCCTAATCTAAGGCTCGTTTAATTACATTATTTTCCATTACAAAATATTTAGCAGTTAACTAATTTAGAATTCATGAAATTTTTCAGGAAACATTATTCTATTAACAACTCCCAGTCTAACTTCCCTCAGGCTACATATTAAATGGAAATAGTTGCCAGTTATCTCATTTATTCATGCAATCAGGCCACAAATATTTATTAACCCACAATCTATGTGATAGATAATATTTCTGATACATGGACAGAGCCTCAGAGAAAATCCCATAAGAATCTGAGAAACCAACCACAAATTCTATTAACTGGCTCTCAGATTCCACCAAGTAGCCCACCCGTGAAACTAATGGGACACCTAATCCACAGCCTCCCATCAATGGCTAATGAGTTCTTCCAGGATTCTGAATGTACCATTGGGACAACACACGTACGCTTTTGCATGGTGTGCACATGCTCCCACAAAGGGCATGCATGAACCTCCACGGACAGTGAGTGCAGGTTCTACAAAGAGGAATATAAACTCCCCACAGAAACACATGGCTATCAGCAGACAGTTCAGCTCTACAAGACTGGAAGAAAGCAGAGAATACTGAAAACTAAAAAGCAAAATATGTAAGTTGTTACATGAAAAGCAGAAAATGTAGAAGATGAGTAAAAGGAAGAGTTTAATATATTTGTGATGTTTCAAATAAACCTTAAGATAATCACCAAAAAAACCCTCTAATGTATATAAACAAGATAAATAAAATCAAAGCACACCACTGGGGGGGATCAATTCCCAAGGGAAGACAGCAAAAGGACAAAGAAACTAGCAAGAGGACAAAGGAACTAAGAAACAATTAATAGGAAGACATTAGTAAGTTCTTATATATATCAATAATTACTTTGGTGTAGATAGATTAATTCTCCAATAAAAATACTTTGAGTAGCGAATGAAATAAAAAATACAAATGCAACTATATGCTGTTTATAGTAAATTTGCTTTATCTTTAAGGATAGACATAGGCTGAAAATGAAGAGATGAGTCATTTAAAACAAAATGGGTAGAACTTAAAAACATGCTTAATGAAATTCATCAGTCACACAAGGTCAAACACTGTGTGATTCCACTTTTAGAAGTTTCTTCACTAGTTAAACTCATAGAAGCAGAAAATAGAATGGTGTTTACTGGGGTCTGGGGGTAGGGGAAAATGGTGATTTGCTGTCCGATGGATATACAACCTAAGCCAGACAAAAAGTTCTAGATATCCGTTAAATAACACAGTGATAATTAATAATAGTATACTATACACTTAATAATATGTGAAGAGGTAAGATCTAATTTTTTACTACAATTTTTATTTTTAAGATGACAATCATTAAATCATCCTAAGGCATGGGGAAGGAATGGTAATTTTTTTAATTGAAAAAGCTTCAGTATATTAAAACCCACTTAAGATATTTGAAGAGATTTTTTACTTAGATACAAAAGTGTCTCTGAGTTGGCTTAAAATTAATATTTTAATTTAAAACAACATCATGAAGGAATGGGGTAAGATACTGCCACTGGAGTTTTGGTGGCGAGTGAGACAAGTGTGTGACTATATGAAGGTGTAAGGCTTTACTCTGAAAATAAAATGATTACATAAACAAATTAATAAAAAGAAATAGTAAAAATATTTTAATTATGATAACTAAACTGTGACAAATATACTAATTTTCTTAAGCATAGAACATTTTAAAGCAATTCACCTGAGTCACTGTGAACTTATACCTCAAGATTTTAGCAGATAATCTGCAAAAGCATCTTGTTATTACAACATACAAAAGAGGATTATTACTCCCCAAAAGATGCTTAAAATATTTTTGACTCCACTAAATGGAGTTTATATTTTGAGATCACCATCATTTTTAATTGAAAGTTCAGATTATTAGAAAGGTTTAAATATGATAAACTTCTAAATAGTCCTGGTAAACTCATTTCCTGAGACTATGAAAATAGTTTTCTCCTTTCCACTCAAATATCAATTCATTAGATTTTGTTTGAAATAAATTAAAATAATTGGCATTTAATTGGCCATATTGTTCATTTTTTCCAACATTCAAGATCCTTAAGTCTTAATAATAGATAATATTGATAGGGTATGGACATGGAGATTTGGTGGAGGGAAGACAGAGAAGAAATCATCATTTATAAATACTCTATAAAAAATGAAACTGTGGGCTGGGCATGGTGGCAGATGCCTGTAAGCCGCAGTCTAGGAAGCTGCAGCAAGATCCGTGCATGGCGGTTCGAGTCCGCTCAGGGCAACGTAGCGAGCCCTAGTTCCAAAAAAATAGCTGGGAGTTGTGGTGCGTGCCTGTAATCCCAGCTACCTGGGAAGCTGAGGCTGGGGATCACTTGAGTCTGTGGTACACCGGGCAAGGTGAGCCTGCGATTCCACTGGCAAAAATAACAAGACCTAGTCTCAAAAAAAAGAAAGAGAGAAACTGTATCAGAAGTTGTGTTTGGATTGAAGTGACTACTTCAGGTCCACTGGGAATAATTCACTTTGGATGGTTCTCAGAACTTTTTGAATTTGTATCTCATGTACCTAATGTATTTCTTAGTATAGCATGATAGATAATAGTAACTTATATGTGTCTAATAATACTTGATGTATCATCCACACAAGAATTATTCCACTTAGGTTCAATGAGACAAGATGAAAAACAAAAAGATAGGCAAAAAAAAGAGAGAGGCATCAGACCATAACATAATTCCTCACCCAGCTGACAAATATGCAAGTAGGCAGTGTTCATCTTTCTGTATATATTTTCCTATATAATACAATGCAAGAGTCTCTAGAGACATGAAATCATTGTCATTCCCAAATAGTAGTTTATGGAGTAACCTTATAACTATCCATGGTGATTAGAAAAAAATAAGCATATACTTGTGTTATCAGTTTGTTAGTTTTAATTATTCTTGTCTTTATATTTGATTCTCTGTATCCCATATGTGAATGATGTCAGCTGGTACTTATTTTTTTTCTTTCTTATTCAGCTTATTTCAGCTAGCATGATTTGCGATCGGGGTTCAAGTCCCGCCGGGGGCACATAGCGAGACCTAGTCCCCAAAAAATAGCTGGGCGTGGTGGCGCACACCTATAATCCCAGCTACTTGGGAAGCTGAGGCTGGGGATTGCTTGAGTCTGTGGTACCCCAGGCAACATGAACCTGCGGTTCCATGGGCAAAAATAGCGAGACGTGGTCTCAAAATATATATATATATATATATATATATATATATGAACAGATTTATATATATATATAATTAATAAAAAATTTTAAATGCCAAAAATCACGTATATAACATTTGTTAATCAGGAAAACTAAAGTCAGTTAAAAACAATTTATGGATCAAAATCATGGAGCTGATAATATAGATGTTCTGAATTTTGGTTTCTACTTTTTCTGCTATTCTACTTAATATTTTATTTTTGTACTGCTGCAAAGTGCTTTCAAATATTCTACATTCATTCATGCATTTGTTGTTAACGATAGCTGTATATTGCCTGGCAATGGACAAATAATGGAAAACTATTATTCAAGAACAGTCACTTCTTTTAAAATTCAAAGCATGTTCATTGAATTGGAGAGGTTTATAATATGATTATATCTAATTAATTTAAAAGTAAAACACAGAAATAAGAAGCAGAGAGTTTGTAGAAACCTGTTGAATCCCATTTTGTCTCTGCTTTAAACACTTTGTAGATCAAATTGTAAGTTTATGTTGATTGATGGCATACCATAAATGCTTCCTTCAGAAAGCCTGTGTATACCACCCATGCTGAATTTTGAAATGTTAAGAAGTTGCACTGCATTTCATTCTGAGTAAATAGAAAGCTAAGAAAGTCAATTAAATGTACCACTCATACAAAACGCAGGCTTGAAGACTGACTAACCATGAGAGAGTCAAAATTATTCAAATGGAATGTATTTAACAGGGCTGTTGGCGAACGGAGCAAAAGGTAGTGCCAATTACAAAAAAAATAATAATTATATGAATTGGCAGAGAACACTACCATATAGTGTTAGGCAAATATTACAGAGAATTCAACGTTCCCATGGTGTTCTAAATTGCAGCTTTTAAAACTTGGACATTATTTTTCTTGGACTGATAATGGCAGCCTACGACTAGCAGTTAACATTGAAATAACTTTCTGCTAGACCACCTTACTGGGGAAATAGATCACCATAAACACCAGTGTAGTGCATAGTGCAGATAGTAATCTCATTGACAGAACACTGTAATTCAACAGGAGGAAACTGATGTATGCATGGGACTGCTGCATGGAACAGCAGTACTCAGATTTCTATTCAGTGAAATGAATAGATCAAAACTTGCAGTTGGGAATATCAGTTGAATAATGAAGAAATGTTCATTCATTCCAAGAAAATCACAATGTAATATCAAAAAGAGCTTTCCTGTAAAGTAGTGCTTTGAGATCAGGTTATTGATTTTAGGAAGTCATTAGAAAGGCACATGTTACAATCTTCCATTTAATAAGCTAATGAAATGTATTACATGATTAGATTGATTTTCACATAACTATGTCTAAGAATGCATGAAAGAAGAACAAATCTTGTCTCTATTCATTCTTAGCCTGGCACATAAAATGGAAACATATGCTGCAAATGAAATTTATTTAAAGGGGATTTTTTTTTAATATACTGTGTGGTCTAAAGTACATTCTTAGAATAACAAATCTAAGTTGCCCATCACTTCATTTTGGAATATCCAAAAAAAGAAAAAAATAGAGATATGGATACCACCAAAGTTATCATTGGTTACTTGTAAACAGTTACTTATTTGTATCAAAGGTATGCTATATAAAATTCTTTTTTTCAATTGCAAGACTTTATATCTCACTGCTGTTTGCATTTAGCAGACAGTATCAACATAATGATTATAACACTAAAAATGAGTGAAAAAAATCAAAGGTCTGGTGAAAACTAGTTTCAGATAAAAACATATTTTTCTTTCTTTTTTATATAGGTGGAAAAGTTGGCTACATAAAACTCACAGAGTTTACAACTGTACTACTCAAGAAAAAACACCAGTTCTGGGTTATTTTTTTAAATTCTCTTCACTATTTCCTTCATGTCCCTTTCCACAAACAATCATCTGAATATACTCATGGACCAATAATTTCTATGAACAGATTTTAATTATTATTTTATGGAACATATCAATATACCAAAATAAGGAAATATGTCATTTATTTTTGCCATCAATATAATCAGATTCTTCATTAATATTCCAAGTGTAGGTTAAGTTCCATCTCACAGAACTTTGGTGTCCTACATGTCACACTTCCAAATTATATGGTCCAAATATCTTGTGATTTCAATAGAATTGCTTACTTTTGGTGAATGAAATGAAGGAATATGAGGAATGAATCAATAATTATGCTGATGCTTATGGTAATTTAGTTTCTCCTCTAATAGACAAAAATAATTATGTACTCCTAAATCATACTGCATAATGCCTTACCTTGTCTTCAAGCAAAACCCAAATTGTTTTTTCTCAGTTTTTAAAGTGTATTTAATATTTTATTCTTATCATGGGGCTACATTTTTGTTTTTACATATTGTTCTATTCACATTCCACCAAACCACCTGTGTCAGTAACTCCTCAGCTCTCTCTCATCCTCCCCTCCTTATTTCTGGTTCCCTCTTGTGACCATTAAATTTTTCACTAAGTCCAAGATTTATTCGGAATGTGTTTTGTCTGTTTGTTTTTGATTATTTATTTTCCACAAATATTTTCTTCAGTGTAGGTGTGCTGTAGTTACATAGTATGGTGTTATGTCTATAATTTCAAAACCTCAGGCCTATAAGAAGGTAAAGTAATATTTTGGGAAAATGTTAATAGTTTTAGACATTTATTTTGATAATAAAAATTCCAATGTGGGAACTGTTTCATATTTCTTTTACTATATTAAGAGTAGCTTCTCAAAAATTTTACCAGGTATGGTTATTAGCAGGGTAAGTCATATTCACATACTGAAGTTTATTTTTTATTCCAGGTTAAAAAAATATATTAATGTCAATAAAATAACTTTGCTAGAATATATTAACAACATGTGGGAAAGTTAAACTACATAAATTCAGATACTAATACTTAATTTGTAGATTAAATATTAATGCAAATATCACCAACTGGACTCGGGATCTTGATTTTTAAAGGAATCCTACTTGGCATTATTACTGTAATGGCTAACACAAGTGAAAGTGAGATATTGCTCTAAGAGAGAAATACCTGACTTCCTCTCTGAGCTTGTCATTAATTTTTAAATGTATAGCTTGATTTATATGGACTTTGTAAGAAAAGGCCAAATGATGTTATAGGGACTCAAGCTGGAACTATAGACAGGGAAGGAATGGAAAACAGAAATCAAGCCCCAGATTTTCCTGTTTATTTCTATCTTATGAAGAATAAAAACAGGCAACCCCAAGATCAATATGAACCTAGGAATTATTGTTAGTCTTATTAAAAACTAGCTAAAAGAAGTATAATATTTTGATACAGAAAACCCTTTAGTTTTTTTAACCATAGAGCCCATATTTCCCAAGCATTATTCCCATCTGTTCAAAACAGGTTTTGGACAATTAAGGCTAACACGTAATGTGGTTAACACTGTTTTTGATGAGATGCCTATGGTGTGTGTGTGTGTGTGTGTGTGTGTGTGTGTGTGTGTGTGTTTTGTTTCATCTCCATAATCACTCATTGTGAGTTGGCAGACATAGAGCCAAATTGCGTTTCAGCAAAATGCTGCCAACTAAATTATGTTTCCAGTCAGCCTTAACTCTTTTCTAACTTACCAGAACCTTCAAAAACCTTCACATAGTTTTCAATTATTGATCTGCAATTACTTCATGTTATTCACTAAAACAAAAGTTAAAAAGAAGCTCAATGCTTTTTAAAACTGAAATTGTCAAAACTCATATATAATTATATGATTTCTTTGTTGTAATTACACTATATAAAGAATGTGTATGCTGTGGATATTTAAATTGCACCAATATTTCATGTGTTTCTATTGGCTTGTTTGAATACTTATGCATTAACTATATATCTATTGGTTCCCTCCAGGAATTTTAGAGTCTAAAAAAATTGTCATAGAAATTTCTAGTTGAAAGAAATAATAAAAAATAATTATCAGAATCTCCTTTGATATGGCAGCAATATGAGGAGTAACTCCCATTAGTATTTCCTAGTGTACCTTTAGACACTGATACCTACCTAGACTTAAGACTCACAACAGATGAAAGCAAGTACCAGGAAGGATATTTGTGTCACCTACAGTTGAGGGGGAGTTGGTACTTAACATTCATGAAAGGAGGTGATTTAGTACTTCTCAACAGTAATGAGAAAATAGGCTTTCACAAAAGTTTTAAAAAGCAGTGTGCCCTAGATTTTGATTGATGGTCTGAACTGTGACGTGAAGTAATCACTTTTTAAAAATGAGATGTCTTTATTTTAATTGCACTACTGAGGAAGTATCTGTTTACAACACTTTATATTTAAGGGGTGTATTCACACCTCTACAAATGTATGAAACCACATCTCATTGAACAACAAAACACAAATAATCCTCCAATGTGGTACATTTGTTCTACTCTCTCCTTTACTCCTATCCAACTCCATCTTCCTAGTACCCTCAGTACTGCTAAATTGTAAGGATTTACAATTGCTTGTTTGTAAGGATTTATAACTGCTTGTTCTTTTGCTTTGTTTCTAATATTTCATATATAAGTGAAATAACTGATTTTTCATTCTCATCTGACTTTTACTTAGCATAATGCCCTCTAGTTCCATCTATATTGTTGCAAATGGCAAGGTTTCATCTCTTTTTATAGCTGAGTAGTATTCCATTGTGTATATCACACACACACACACACACACACACACACACACATACACACCACCTCTTAATCTCTCAATCCACCAATCTACAATTGGGTACATACATTGTTTCCCTGGCCTTTTGATGTGAACCATACTCCTGGGTACAAACTGGTACCTCATTGCGTTTCGGCTTTGCATTCTCATTATGACAAGTGATGATAACCATTTTCTCATATGCCTTTTGATTATAGGTATATGATATTTGCATAAATGTCTATTTAACTCATGCTTATTTTAAAAGCTCACTAAAAAGCAAAAACTTTTTAATTTAACTTAGTCCCACTTTTTTATTTTTGCATTTGATTCTCTTGCTGTTGGAGTCAAGTTGACAGATATCACTGAAACCAGTGTCATGGAGAATTTTGCTTATGTTTTCTACGTGTATTTTATAATTTCAGTTCTTCCACATCTTTGATCCATTGTGAATTAAATTTTGTATATGGTATTAGATAATGGTATGATTCAGTTACTTCACATGTGTGTGTTCAAATTTCCCAACACCATTTCTTGAATATACTAAAAAGGTGATCAAAGTACAAAGGTGAATCTCATATAAAATCCTTCCTGGTATCTGGAGTTCACCTAGTAGTTAACTTGTACTTTGTCTGCATATTACCTCAAAAGGCTATCTTTATTGTATATAAAGTGAGATATTCCTTAGTAATTTATCTCATAAAGGTATGAGATATCTCATCAAAGGGGATTGTTTTTTCAATAGTTTGTAACCTTTCCAAGTTTAAGCTGAACAAAACTAAATTTCTAGAGTGAAAAGATAAGGGGTCATGGGTTGATTCTCTTCACTCAATTCCAAGTACAACAGACTAAAAAGCATTGGATACCATTTGCTATCACCATAGTTTGCTAGTAAGAGTTTCCATATCCAGTGAAATAATTAAAGAAGACCATAGACTACTGCTTCTGGTTAGCAACCAGACTATTAACTGAAAAAATGTATACACAGAAAAGGGAAATAAATAAAAATAAAGGACAACTCCAAACCTTTCCCCACAGGAACTGACTTTATTTGAACAATTTGGGGAAGTTCAAACCTAAGGTCATTTTTGAAAACAATAGCTTTTCTTAGGTAAGAGCAACATGATAAATTATATACCAGCTAGATCACCAGTGAGACTTATGAAACAACTAAGAAAACCCCTCATGGGGTCAGAAAAAAAATCACAAACTGTCCTTGTACAAGTTTAATTTATCATATTGTAAATTGTACCCCAAGACATTTTGAGAACAATATGGTAATCAGTTGAGAATTTGTGAAGCCTAATATGACATGAGAATTCAAATGAGGCAGAAAGCTGAAAATGAAATCAGTGAAAGAGGACAAAAATGACTTTCATTGTATTAGCTGACTAGTAAAAGTCTATAATTAATATGGACTATTAAAATTCTGGTATAAGTAATAAGGTTGCTCTGTTAATAATATGTTGGATTTAGGACTAAAAAGAAATATTGTTACATGTTTCAGTATGTTATATACATATATGTGTTCTAAAAATACTTACATGTATCTATATCTATATACCTGTATTCTTTATCTATATAGGCTATATAGATAACTATAGATATAACAAACTATTCAGTCATATGTTTATGTTCATAATTATGACATAACTATTACCAGTTTTTGAGTTTATTATATATGCTACTACACCCCAAAAGTCTTTTAACCAATGAGTAGCTGAAAGTGTTTATTACAATGCCTGGTATTTTAAAAACAAGTAAGTTACTGAGATACAACAACTATAAAACCTATTCCTTCCAAAAATTTGCTTAAAAAATAAACTTTTAATCATTTTAATCATGTAAGGAGTTTGGTTTTTGTATCTTGAAAATTTTAGAAAAAAGTGAAAGCATTTTTTAGAAAATGGCTATCATCCTATGCTGACTTATATGTTTAAGGTTGTGTTCTTTGAGGAGTGATAACAATGATTGTAAGAAAAAGAAATGAATGTCACTAAAATACTTGATTAAAGTAATAAAAGAAAAATCAAACAAACAACAGGAAAAATATGAGAGAAGGGAAGAGTAATAGAATCCCTATTAGCTACACTTCATAAAATGACATTTACAACAAAAAGTGCAAGATATATAGAGCATGTGTGACCTATATAAAAGGAAAAAAGTATAACAAATTTCTTTGTAAAGATTTGGATATTAGAATTTATAGATGCTTCAATGCAATGCAAGCATTACAAATACATTAAAAATATCAAAGGATCAGTCAAGGAAGTAAAGGAAAACATTATTTTATCTGAATATAAAAAGAAATTATATAAAAGAACCAACAAAAATTTTGGTGGTGGAAAATATAACTGAAATGTAAAGTTCACAAGAGGGGTTCAAGAATGGATTTCAACTGGCATAAAGAAGAATTATCAAACTTGAAGATAGATCAGTAGAAATTATGTAGTCCAAAGAATAGAGAGAAACTGACTAAAACATCATAGATGGGAATATCATTAAATCAACTAATATGAGTAATAAGGAGTACCACAAGGTGAGAAGAAAAAGGAGTAGAAATGTCCATAGAACTAATGATCAAAAATTTCCAAAATTTGATAATAAAAAGCTTATTCTATATATTCATGAAGCACTGCAAGCTCTGATAATAAAAGTGAAAAAAGCTCCATAATAAGATATATTACTGAAAATGCTGAAAGTCAGAAACAAAAGGAAAATGTTAAAATCAGTAATAGTAGAATGACTCACCATATAAAAGAAGCCCCAATATGATTAATATTCTGACGTGTAATTATAATCCATGGAGGCAAGAAGCAGTAGGATATATTTAAAATATTGAATTTAGAAAATCCTGTCAATCAAGAATATTAAGTCCAAAAAATTATTTTTCAAGCATGAAGAACAAAATGTAATGAGAAACAAACAAAATCTGAGAAAATTTATTGTTTAAGACACATAAGAACACTAACGGTAATCCTTTAAACTGATTTAGGCTGAAAGCAAGTGATGTATAATAAAGTAATTCAAATTCACACCAAGAAGCAACAGCTACTAATATAAGTAATCATATCAGTAATTATAAAAGAAATCATAATCGTGTATTTCTTGTCCTTTCTTCTCTTAATTGATATTTTAAAAAGTAATTGTACTAAGCTATATGAATATAAGTGTATTTTTGGCTTATAACAAAAAAATTGTTATATTTATAATAAAAAGGTAGCAAATAATGAGGTCAATGTACCAAATATTAACATAAATAATATGTATTTATTCTGTCAGCTTTCTTGATATATATAAATTCATATTAAGTAACAATAATAGCAAGGTAATTTGGTATATAACAAGGATATAACATCTTTAACAAAAAAACAAAAAGGGAAGAAGTTAATTGTAATGTTTCAATATATCACTGGAGTTAAAGTTGGTATAAATCTAAAGTAAATTCTTTTAAGATGTATAGCATCAGCACCAAAGCAGTACTAAAAAACTAACTGAAAAATATATTAGTAGATTAATATAGCTACTATAGTTTTCTTATGTTTACAGTTTGAGTGTTTCTTTTTTTTTGAAAAAAAAGTATGTCTTCTGTGTACAATACGCTATTGCATTTGTTTTTAATCCACTCTTATTTACTTTAACTTTTGATTGAATTCTGTAAAACATAAACTTGGATTTATGCCTGCCATTCTACTTTTCTGACACATGCATAATAATTGTCAAAATGTAACAACCCAAAATGCGAATCAATTCTCCTATGAGGGTTAAATATGCCATGTTTGGTGATACACAAAGAACTAATTTGGCAAAGAACTAAGAAGTCACTTCAGAATTTCAACTTATTTATTTTAATTTATTTAGCTACTAGTAAAATACATCTTTTTATCTAGTTCACAATGTTCCCAAGATAGGTTTCTTTTCCAGAGACATCAAATATTGAGAATGAGGTCATTTTAACAGGCATTTAGGGCATGAAAAGTCATTCAATTCTCACAAAAGAAATCACCAAAATGTCAGTAAAAAATATACCTATGTCTGGGAATTCTGGACAGAAGGGAAAATACGAAAGAATTAAGGAAAATTTGGAGACTTGGAAAAATTAGGCAATTTAACTTTGAAGCTAGAAAGTGGCAAAAGTAGTAAGATACCCGGGGAAACTGAAAAATCTTAGATTGGTAGGGATTCGGGTCATATATAGAGGAATCTCTGGCAAAAGACTCAGATTCTGCCTCCCCAGGAAGCTCCTAAAATGAGGCCTCTTGTCCTTCTAAGGGAATATGCATTTTAATTTCTAAAATAGGTAGAGAATTTTGAATCGTAAGATTACAAAATGCATAGTGAGTAGTTCAATAGCATATTGTCAAGCAGTTGCAAGAAAATGAAGAAAAATTGTGAGCACAAATGATGAAGATTTGTTTCAAACTCACCACAGAAATTATATGAAGCACCAGAAGCAATAAGCGCCAACAAAGGGAAAATGAAAGATGAAGAACATTCAATATACCTTTAGAAGATTAGAATGAAGAATAAATGGCAAAGTGCAGTTTATCTTTAAAGTTCAAGAATTTGATAAAGAGGAGTTAGGCATTTTGTGACACCACCAAATATTTCTTTTGCATACTAAGATGCAAGGAAAACACTAAGTACTCATTCTCAGTTGGACTGCCCTTTGACCTTTTTTCTAGCAATTGCTAGATAGAGATAAATAATGAAAGTGACAATGTAGAAATTGAAACCATGGTGATTTAGTCTTATGATATAAAAAGTAAATTGGACTGCCACAGACAAGCTTTAGACTGACCATATGAAAATCCAAGCTACCATGTCAAGAAACTTAGCTTATATTAATGAACAATATGGCCAATAAATATCTGCACATTTTTTACCATATTTTATGGCATTGAATCTTATAATCACTTATATAATCAAGCAATTATAATCAAATAATCACTACAAATTTTTGTTTCATTTCACAATGTACCATATGCCTAAAAAAGTTCGTTCTAAACTTGTATGATAAAGATGTAGTATTGTGGTCAAAAAATAAGTCTCATAAAAATGATTAATGGCAAATTTCAAGATAACTTGTAGGGCAATAATTTGAATCTCAGCTTTTGTGCAATATATTTTCAAATTCACATTACCTCATTACTTTCTCTACTTCTGTATGAATAAAATTATGCATTTAACAAAAAACACAGAACCATTGATGTTGGGTGATCACCCGTAGATCATGGCTTTATCTTCATAATTCCAGTGAAAACTCAATGTCATTTGCCCAGTCTAATGCTTTACTAGTTCCTTAAAATTTCTAAATTTATGCATATTCTCTCTCTAGACCATTCAGCTGGAATATATCTGAGATGTAGTTGAACATTATTCATATTTCCCATTCATTAAATAATATCCAGCATTCATGCTTATACTTTTAGAAAGAATCTACTTTCTATTAAAATGAAGCTGTGTATTGCTTGGGAAAAATTCATGTGACTAAAGAAATTTGCTTCAGATAATCTCTAAAGCAAAGAAAGTATGAGTTTTGACATATTTGAAGAAAGCTGTCAGTGTGATGTATACTACATATAAGTTTATGGTATATTCTATAGATGGCTGAAGTTATTACTTTTGGCTAAATTCTGATGTTCCAAGCTTACTAGTTTATGCCTTATTAAAGAATGAAAACCTTTGAAGTTATTTATTTTCAATAAATCCCAGTAGTTCACAAAAATCAGAAGGACTTAATTTATCAGAGATATCAGGCGAGATAGTATGAGAATTCCTTGTCTATATTACAACATTGACTTCTATTCTTAGATGATAGAAACATACAAAAATCTGCCTTGCTCCAATTTTGCTGGAATGCAGACCTTGTACATAGTCTATTCAGCTAAAATGACAAACTTTTCATATGTTCAAGGGACAAGACATTTTTTCTGAAGATCCACACATTAGCAATTTTGGCTCAAATTTTGGAAGAAAATTTATCTTTTCAACTCCATAGCACTTTCTTTAGCTTGAAAAAGAAATTCTCAAGTGCCTTATGCACATATTTTCTCTTTCATATAGAGTCTTAGCTACTTTAATAAAGACTTTTATTACATTTTTATGCTTCCTCACATATTTTGGTGGATGAAATCAAGAAAAGATAACTTTGACAGATTATGTTGTATGTATGCAAATAAACACTGGTTGGAAGAAGTATTACACTAAAGTAATACTTTGTTGTCTAATTCCCTTATGCATCTATGAAACATTATAAAGTTATTTGTTGTTGACAAGGTTAAATTGAATATTTACTGACAAGGTTAAATTGAATATTTACTGAGTCCCTACTGGGTATGAAGGCAAAAGGTGTTGTAAGGAAGCTTAAGATATAGCTCCTGCACAATCCAATAAAGGAATAAAACAAATATGCAAATGATACAATGAAATTTATTTATTAAATTAGATATTATGAAGTTGCCAGAAATAAAGATGGAAAGTCTATATAACTTGGCACATGTAAAATCTCCATTCCTGACACCAAGATCAGTTATTTGAATCATCTTTGTAGCAGCTAGAGATAGAAGATGACTGCTATCCCATACACTGGGTCATTTTGTCTATCTGATTGCTTTAAAGTCTCTTCTGCAGCTAGTGTCTTTCAGTGAGAATTCTTACAAGACAAGAATATCTGCACATCTGAGACCATTCTAAGAGATCCATCCAAATCCCTCTTTTCCAAGTGTCTTCTCATCAATATTATAATCTTTTTCCTAAGTCCATGACCATATGACTATTCTATAGCTGCTGTCCATAAATTAGTGTAGATCCATCCTTCAGTCAATTTTGTTCTGCAAGCAACCTGAAACTCCCTATAAACTCTAAAGCTTGACTCTCTTTTCTGTTAGAGAATTGCTCTAACTTCAATTAACTTTTAGGATTACTCCTCCCACCTTGAGAACTGTAAAGCAACAACAATGCACTTCTGCCTTATAATAGCATTGTGAAGAAATTTCTGATATCAAACTTGAGTTTTCTTCTCCTAAGTCAAATGATCATGGTCATCTTCTCATGAGGCAACAAAAATAGTTTGAAAGAGGAGGGTCAGTTGGAGTGAGTGTTACTGGAACAGCAGGAGTATTCTTATACGCAAAGTGTCTGATTTCAGGACCAACTTCAGGGGGACCCTATAGAGTATGCTTCTTCATGCTAAACACAGACCTAACTTCATGGCTTGGCACATCAATTATCTTTCTTAATGATTGGAAACTCCATGTACAGACATCATTGCATAGTGAGGTTCCAACCATCAGTCAGACATTCAGTTCTTACCAAAGCAAAGATGCTCCAAGAGTGCCCTAAAAGCAATTCCTTTTACGTAGTCTTAGCAAATGTGTAATATAAAATGCAATATAATGCAATGTAATATCAAATATAAAATACAGCATTGTGAAAATCTTCCCATTATGTGAATACTTTTTTCCCTTAAATTTTTTACAAATTAAAGTTACAATATTTCTATAAGTTCACAGCAAATAACTCCACCACAAGTAATCCCGATATCTACAAGAACACATTGATTTTACTTAATGAAATATCCTACATAATTGTTGTTAAAGCTAAAGCAAAGTTGAGGCTGGATGTGGTCTGAAAATGACCTCTCAGTAAATGTCTTATCCTAAGTAGTGGGAGAATAAATTTAACTCACAAAAATGGCTGCCACCAGTTAATACTAAAATTTTGAGAAATTTGTCACAAACATATATGTTTCTTGATAAATGTGTGTTTTCTAACACATTTTTAAATGGCGTACACCATGAAATGCTGAGGAACACTCCCTGATGTGTCAAGAATAAGATGTATATAGAGAAACATATTACACTGCATCTTGAAGATTATGAGGAAGTCCTATTGATTTCTCTTATACATAGCCCTTTTCATATTTTGTGTTCAGATGCATCTCTGTGATTTTCTAAGTGAAATATCCTGTTTTTGAAACAGAATATTCTGTATTCTTAGTCTTAGTATTCTTGTTTTAATGTATGAAAGCAGAAGATGGGTAAGCAAAAATATGAAGTTACAGCATCACTATAAAAAAGCTGGTCTCCATCCAGGTTTTTAAAAAACTACTCCTATGTACTTTCTGCCTTTTTGTGTGAAATGAATTATTGATGATGTGACTTCAGCAGCAGTGATTTTGGTTTCCAAAGTAGAAGACTGACTATTTGGGCAGTCCCTACATTTTTTTTAATGACAACATCCTTGCAAAGTTTGCCACGTCACGAAAACCCAGTGGGTATAAATCTGCTCTGAGGGTAGGAAAACTCCCACTGACTCAGTAGATGTTTTTAGGCAGATAGAAAATTGATTAAGGAAAAAAAAATACTTCTTTATTGAGCGACTTTGCATCAAGGAGACTAGGTGAAACAGAACAAAAAATTGTATATTCATTGTCAGTGTCGGTACAAATGAAAGTGTCAAACTTATCTTTTGGCAATGTAAATTTACTCTACAGGCAAATAAACTGCAATAATATCAACAGGCCTCACATAAACTGAAGAAAATTGCCTTCCCAGAGTCATATACGCCAAGCCTGATTCAGAGTGTAGCACATTGCTTTGGAATTGTTTTTATCTAGGTGTCCTTCACTCCTAAAGGTTAGCTGCAGTTACAATTACATTTATTCCTCAGTATGGTGCTAGCTGTTTAATGATGTCACAGGAAACATGATTTATTGATCAACTTAAATAATTTAATTTTCCTAGAATGTTAAGAAAATAAGGTGCTCTGCATTAAAATCTGATTAATCGATAATTGAACAAAGCAGTTTGTGGGGATCTTACAACTATACAGCTTTCTGAAATATTCTGGTTCACATCTCCACTTAAAAGATAGATGGTTAAGGGATTTCAAAACTTTTTTCTGCTAGTGGTTCAGTGATTTTACCAATCACACCTTTTTACATTAAGACTTCGTTTTAAGAACACAAAGCACATTGATTCACATAATTTTCATAAGGACTTTAAAAGTGAGCTTTCTTATATGACACATTTTATATAGAATATACTGAGACAGGAAGGGTTGGACTTTGGCACTTTTCAGTGCAGAGTTCATGTCTTTGAACACTATATCGGGCTCAAAAATGCAGCACACAATTTATCACTTAGGTATAGTCAAGATGGAGGCACAGGAAGCTCCTGAGCTCATCTCCTCCCAAAGACATGTTAAATACACAGGGAAAAACTCTCCCTGAAAAAGATCTGAGAATGAGCTGAACAGCTCATTACAAAGCAAGAGAAGAAAGGACCCTAGTAAAAATGGTAGGAGAGGTAATGACAGATGTGAAATCATAACTTTCCTAGAAAACACAGGTGGCAAGCTCCTTGAATTTGGTCTTTGTGTTGTTTTTTCTGGATTTTGCTCTAAAGGCAAGAGCCACAAAAGCAAAATTAAACAAATGGCACTACATTAAACTAAAAAGTTTCTGCACAAAATAGAAAGCATCAACAAAAAGAAAAGGAGGGGACTACAATGATGTGATATATATATATACATATAGCTTATTAAAAAATAAAAAATAAAGATGCCCAAGAGATACATAAATTAAAAAAATAAATAAATCTCCAAGTGTCATAATTTAAAAAAAAAAAAACAAAGAAAAGGCAACCTAATAAATGGGAGAAAATATTTGAAAATTATATCAGATAAAGGGTTGATGTCTAAACTATACAAATAATTTTTTTTTAACCTGACTAAAAAGTGGGCAAAAGCACTGGATAAGGTGACATGGGCATACCAAAAGGCACATTAAAAGATTTTCAACACCACTACTCATCAGGGGAATGCAAATCAAAACTGCAATGAACTATCACCTCTTTCCTATCAGAATAGCTATTATCATCAAAAGACAAAAATCAAGTGCCAACAAGGACATGGGAAAAAAGGAAATCTCACACACTGTTGGTGGGAATGTAAATTATGGTGGTTTCTCATTTATATTGGAAGTAGGATTGTCATATTGTCCAGCAACTCCCCTTCTCAACATTAGCCTGAAGAAAATGAGTACCAGTTTTAAAATATAATTCACTGAACATTATTTACAATAGTCAAGTGACAGAAACAATTTAAGTATCCATTGCCCATCAATGGGTGAATGAAGATAATGTGACATAATATAATATAAAGATGTGACATAATATAATATTCAGTCATGAAAAAGAAGGAACATAGATGGAGTTTGAAGCAATTATGCTAAGTAAATCAGATAGAGTTCAATACTGCATGGTTTCACTTACATGTAGAATCTAAAAAAAAAAAAAACCACCAAAAAAAAAAAACACTAAAATTATAGAGGCTGAAATCAGATTGGTGGTTACCAGAGAAGTAGGGGGTTGGTGAGTGAGCAAAATGGGTGAAAGGAATCAAAGACACCAACTTTAGGCTACCAAATAAATAAGCCAAAGAGATATATATAACCTGGGGACCATAATCAAACTGATTAAATGATATTACATATTTGTAAAGTTACAAATAAAACATGGTTAAATACCCTTATTGTGACAATCATTCCACACTATACAAATGTCAAATCATGGTTGTTTATCTAAACCCAATTTAATGTTTTTATCAATTAAACTTCAATATCACTGAAGTATAATTATTTATATTTAATAACTATAAATAATCATTTAGATGGTATCTTAATTTTTCCCATTTCCCAGAACTGTTTTTAAGACAGTCTCATACTTTTAATTGCAATTATTTCTTATCACCCAATTCTTATCACCCAATTCCTGAATATATTTCCAGAATATATATAGAATATTCTAAATGACTGATCTTTCTGTCTTTACTCTTCATATCCAGTTTATCACATACAATGCTACAAAATTATTTAATTGCCTGTTTATCCTTTCCTTGCTCTTGTATAAGAATTCTTAATTCCAATCAAGCCCATAATATATTCTAGATTTATGACTAGGTCAGTAAGGCCATTTTCACCATTATGTTAAATTGGAATGCTTTCCTTTGTTTTCTCTTCCCACTGGAAACCAACAGCCACATTCAGGATACATTTCAAGCTTTCTCTAATCTCTATGAAGATTCTCATCCTACAGCTACTAATGTGTTACCCACACCAAACACTAGGCAACTTTTGAGCATTTATCTAGCTTAGCTTTCTCTTTTGCTTGGTAGGTAAAAGCTAAATTTTCAAATTGATGATAGTCTTATGGTTGTAGAAGATTTAGATATTGTTAAATATTAATTTACTCTAAATATTTAGGGGGGATTCTCTAATAAAATTCCTTCTGAAAAAGTATAATTCGTGTTACTCTAAATTAAATTATATTGAATCTTGTTAAAAGAGAGATTAATGCCGGGCACTGTGGCTCGTGCCTGTAAGCTGCAGCCTATGAAGCAGCCAGGGATAGGGATCGCGGTTCGAGTCCTGCCTGGAGACAGTAGCGAGACCTAGTTCCAAAAAAATAGCTGGGCGTGGTGGCGCATGCCTGTAATCCCAGCTACCTGGGAAGCTGAGGCTGAGAATTGCTTGAGTACGTGGTACCCGAGGCAACGAGAGCCTGTGGTTTCATGGGCAAAAATAGCGAGACCTAGTCTCAAAAAAAAAAACAAAACAAAACAAAAAAAAAAGAAAAAAGAAAAAAGAGAGAGATTAATTTTACTCATTTGGAACTCACTTCTCTATTGCATAAAAATATCTAGTACTAGAGATAATTTGTGCTCAACATCTTTAAAATTTTAACCAGGCCACTTACACATTCTAAAGTTATCTACAGTAAATGCACTCTGGAGTATGAAAAAACTCATTTCTAGAGAGAGTGAAATATGGAAATGTGAACAATTTCAGATTTGATAATGATCATAATGTCATATATTTCAATATGTGTATTTAGAAGAGGGATGGAGAATTGAGAAAAGTGGTGAAAGATGTAGCAAGTCAAAAAACAAAATGTAATACTCATTTCTATGCATGTAGGAAGATTAATTTTACTTGCCTATGTAATTATCCAATTATAAGCAAGGCATCCACAAACTTATAAAGCAGTTCTGTGAAAAATCAGCAATATGGAAATCAGAAAGTATTTATTGCTTCAAAAGAATTTATCAGAAATTGTTTTGATCCTAAGAAAAAATAAAGCAAATCTAAAGATAGAATTAGATCTTTAGTGTTAACTTAATGTAGTAAATACAGACACTAAGTTATAATGGAAACACCTTAAATTTACATGTTGTAATGCAATGTTAATTCATTAAAAATTGTCTAAAAAACATTTGGGTAAAGATCGGTACAATGAAACACCACTTTAAATGAAACATTAAAATACAATTGCAAAAGTATTCTTTCAAGGGAAGTTTTTGCATTGAGGGAAGTTTAGTAAACACATGTAGTTAATAAGCTTAAATAATTTGATATAGGAGGCTATTATTATAGAAACAACAAAAGATTGAAATGCCATGAAAAGCACCACCATTATCTGATGAGGTCTTCATATCAGATGACAAAAGGGGAATGATTAAAGCTAGAGTCTCAAAATCATCTCTCACTCTCACAAATTAACCATTTTTCTCATATAGCAGAAAATGCCTGTGATAAATACATTTGTCCATTTAATGTCAATTAAGGGAAAAGAAAGAAGAAATTCCCCAATAATGTGCTGGGGGGAGTAATATGTTTTAATATTCTAGAATCACCTAAGTTCAAATTTCATTTTGGAACTGCCAGGAAAATAATGAAAAGTGCTTAGTGAACAGAATGGTCTTTAAATTCAATTTCCCAATGATGTGATAATGAACTTGAAAAAAATCAAAGTATAATATGAAAGGCACAAGGTAAACTACCAATAGGACAAGATGTTTTTAATAACATACTTCAATAAAAGTAGACATCATTCTAAATATTTTCATTACTGAAATATTTACAACGACATTTCAATTAAAAACAAATCTGCTTTGCCTATCTGCTATATTCTTAGAGTTTAGGAAAATTTACTCAGTCTATAAAAAGCTAACCGTAATCAATATGAACATGCTTTTCTTGTATGAATAGAAATGTCTTTCATATATTCCATGATCTTGGTAGTAAATGTGCAAAGAAATGCATCAATTGTTTTCTTTCTTACTAAAAAACAAAAACAAAAACAAAAAAAGGGCTTGTGTGTGGAATATAAGGAAACATAACAAAGGGTCAGTCAAAACCAATAATAAACTCTTAATATCTGACTGTAAAAGTGAGGCACTCAGAGGGAGAGGGTGGTGAGGTGAGTGTGTGGGGGTGGGGATGGGCCCAATGGAACTTGGTAGTGAATTACTGGGGCCTTGGTGGTAGGCAGGGTTCAATGCAGACATTGAACCTATAACTCCAGAAGCAGATACAATGATATAAACCTGATTTATCTAAATAAACATAAGTTTGGGGACAAGTGCATCTAATAAATTGTTTTGCAAAACCAATAATCAAATATTGGGCTACTTTTTTTTTCTAGTTATAAGAAACAATATCCATTAAAAAGAAGGTGTTTCATGAGAAGAAATTTGCCAGAAACTTCGTCAAAATTAAAATAATAATACAGTAAGAATGGAGATTATGGAATGTCTTCTGTGATGAATGCAAATATAAGCATTATTATTGTATTTATTTATTAAATTGAGGACATATTTCTACTTAAGAATTAAACTGATAAATGTTTTCTGCCTAGGAGACTACTATTCATTCTCTTGTTAGTTAAGAATGCAAAGTTCACTTCTAGTAATGCTTCTTTATGTGGTAGCTGTTTATCTGTTGTTATTGGATACATTTAAATTCTTCTTTGCTTACCTTAAGCTTCTTTACTTATTTAACCTTTTACAGGTTGTTGATATCATACTGAGAAAGGTTTTAAAAGGAGCAAACTCAGCAGGAAAGCTTGAAAAACTATGTTAAAATAACTGGAACACTGGTTAAATGGGAGAAAAGGTTCATCAGAAAAGGGTATGGAGTTTTAAAATGAGCTTATGAAGCAGATTAAAATTGTCAGAAATTGCAACAGTGGAAATTAATTAGTTTCAGATTTAAGGAAAAATTCTGTAAGAATATGGAAAGAACTTTAAATAGGAACTAAATGAGTGAAAGTGACCTACATTTCCATCTGTAAATCAAGGTCCATTCAGATATTAGCTCAGTGGTGGGAATCCTTTCACAATGTATACATATATCAAATTGTCACTTTGTACACGTTAAATGTATTATAATTTCAGGGGCTATACCTCAGTGAAAATAATTCAAAACTAATTTCTATGGTAAGGAATTTACTCCTTTGCACAGTATTAGGAAATTTTATTAATTTGCCTTAAAGCATTCTATATTGTTGTTAACTTAGTGTCTTGGACAAGGCATCCAGGAAAATTCAATGTCCAGCTTTCAGAAGATAGAGTAGTCTTCAATAAGTCATGTTTTAAAGCAGAACTAATACACTGCAATGAAGAAACTAGTCTGATTTACTGTTTTACCTCTAGAATTATGCTACACTGGGTAGCAATTTGTTCTCCAGGTTGACCATTTATACAAGGATAAATATTAATATGAAACTTAAAGAACATCTGAGTACCATATGAATACCAAAAATATATAAAGTTTAGCCCCCTCCAACTCATGCACAAATACTGCTTGATCAATAACAATATGAAAAACATTTTAAAACTCAACTATGCTCTAAATCTGCCAAGGCATTGTAGATTACCAATAATGGTGAACATACTGTCACTATATCCCCATGCAATGTAGTCCAATGAGAAGTGATAATGGCAATATGATGCCATGTTGTTACAATAGAGGCAATTACTAAGAGGGTCACATTAGCATAAGAAAAAGGTGGAGTGAGGAAAGTATAATGAAAATTACATTTGAAAATGGTTGGGAGGACAGAGAAAGAAGAAAATTCCAGACAGGATGAATATGATGCAATTAAGGAGACCATTTTTAATAATATGAATTGTTCTCAAAAGGTGAGTAAATTTTACACAAAATATGGCAGAATATGAGGTAAGGGCTCAAGGATCAAGAGTCAAACCAAGAAGCGATTACTTTTTTAAACTTAAAATTAAGATCTTAAACTTTATCCTATACATGAAAGTGAAGCCACTGCAAAATTTCAAAAGGTAAAGAGAAATAAAGAAATTGAAAGATCACTTTAGAAACAATGTGGAGAATTCAATTGAAGAGGTGAGACTGGAAACAGGAAGAGGTGGTTGGAAACTAATGCAGTAATAGTCTAGGTGAAATAAAACATACTTCAGAAGCACTGAAGATGAAGAGGAAGGTGTTCATCGGAAAGATTTCTGAGGTAGATTTTATAGATCAATTAAAATTTTGGAGTGAGGATAAGGGCAAGTATGATGACATGATGTCATGTATGATTCATTTTTCTCTCAGGCTATTGGGTTGTTAGGAAAAGAAACAACTCAAGATAAACAACTGCTTTGACACTATTCTAAATGATTTTGACTTTTAGAGATCTTTTTAAGTTTTGAGGTGCTTATAAGGCATGCATGTGTTTTAACAAAATGTCCAGTAAGAAATTGGGATTACAGATCTGGTGTTTGCAATTCCCTCCTCAAGTGACCTCCTAATTGCCCAGTGTTGGTATATTCAAATAGCTGTATAGGCTAATATATTTGCTGTGCTGAAATGCAACATTTCTCACTTCTGATGATGACATACTGCAATTAAGCAACATATTTATTATAACAACATGTGCATAGAATTATAGAGCTGAAAAAGACCAGAATTTATTATACACTTTTTTTTGTTTGTTTTAAATTGAAAACCTCACCTAATGCCTTCCCAGAATATCACTGACTTCTTTAAAAAAATCTCTGGCATAGTTTAGAAGCAACCCCTTTGATAACATGCTCTAGCATTTCACCAAGATGATAGGAAGATTTTGCTAATATATTTTCCATGCAGTAAGTGTAGTTCCTTCTTCCCTGCTTATGCTTAGTGAAAATGGAGAACAGCTGTCTAATGTTAGTTAATGGTATAATCTTCAAATTTTAATTGTTGGATACACAGTTTAGATTTTTAAGGAAATGTAGCCATGTCAATATTTATAAAGCTAAAACATGAAAATAAAAACTAGATTCATCAAGATTTCTTTTTGAACTGCAAAGAAGTGTGATAAAACAATATCTGATATGCATTAAAGGCTTAAAGCACTGCCCTTGAAATGATGTTTCCTGAATCTTAAAGTGATTAAGTAAATGTGGACAAACTATATGAAAGTATTTTTAATACATGCAGACCTCAGTCAAAATGGGTAGTCTTAAAATTACATCATTATTTGCATCTCTAGCTGCAATATTAACCATCCATAATCTTCAGACATTCCAACTATAAAATTTCTCAGTAGTGGAGATTTGTGTGTGTGTCAAATGAAATATTGATAAATTATAATCTCTTTTATACAATTATAAAGAGTAAATATACATTTTACAGTTCTCCAAACTATCTCTATTTGTGCTTGCTCATCCTCACACCCAGTGAATCCAGAGATGGGTAATAAAATGAGATAAAAATGAAGAAAAAATTATTTCTTAACAATTGCAATTCATTCTCTATTGCTTATCCGGAATACTTTAGTTTAAGTAAAAATACTGCTTATCTTCTGAAGCACCCTGGCAGTGTTTTTACCAAGAAAACACCAGCAGTGCTTTTTCTTAAGAAAATAAACTTATTTGGTCTTTGTTAGATAATGTTGGCAAATTCCAACTTCTTAACTATATAAGTTCTCAGGGGGGGGATATACAGAGAAACATGTATCTTATTTATGATCTATTTTAAAGTTTTAAAAATAAGCTTTGTTTATTTTTAAGTTTAACTGATATTAATGTTGTAAATAACCTGAACAATAGTATACATGGTGAACAAAAGATAGAAGTTATTCATGAAAATTCCCCACAAACCAAAGGAACACACGGAAAATAAATGTATACACCACCAATAGTTTTTTTTTTTAATGTGAGATGAACTTATTTGCTATATAAATTTATCATCTCCTAAATCTTTGCGGAGTAGAGGAAAATCACAAACAAAACCAGAATAGCTCACCAAAGAAATATACAACCATGATAATTATTCCTAAACCTATAACTTCACAGTTTTGAACTCACAAAATGACTTTAAAAGTATCTAAGAATGGTGATTCTGGAGTGAGGCAGACCTGGGTCTATAATCCTGGTTCTTCCTGGATGATTATATTCAAGTCACAAACTCTCATATTTGGTTTCCTTATCCATAAAATGAGGATACTAATGCCTAACTTATAGGATCACATGAAATCTAAATGTTATCATGCATGCAAAGTGTCTGACACATAATGCTAAATTATTGCAGTTATTATTATGGCCTTTGTTTTACTGTTCTAACAACCACATTGTACCCCAATTGATTTAGTGTTGTTGGTTGTTTAATACTGATAGGGTGTGACCCCCCCATTGTCTCCTGTTTACGATTGCAGATTTCAAGGACAGGTATGCTAAAATGGGAGAATGACCTTAGCTGGAATTTCCCTTCAGGGAGATGCAGGGGGAGAAAGAAGTGAAATGGTCAAAGTGAAACAGGTTTCCTGGAAGGCAGGAAATCAGGGTATATAAAGGGTGTGCAAACAAAGAGAGGGATTGGATTCAGGTTGGAGTTTCGAATATGGAGACTGGATAGAGAGAGGTTCAGTGGAGGAGAGATGGGAATCGGCCATCTTGTAAAGATGTGAGCCATGTGAGCTTGGCCATGTGGCCACTGAGGGCCTGCAACCCTTGGCTGGCCCAGGCTGGCAGCATGTGTGCTGAATGCAGTTAAGGAGTTTGCAGATTTGAACTCCGTGTTGGAGTTTGTTTTGCTGAGTTTGATTTGTGTCTAAAGAGGCCGTGCAAAAGTTAGGCCTGAGAAGAAAGTGAACTTTGCTGGTTCAGTGCCATGGAGTTCCTGCTACCTGAAGGTGACAAGGAGAAGACAGCGTGGAAGACAAGGAGGAGCAGTCAAAGGAACATGTCTTCAAGCATCTGGAGATGGACTCTGTCTGGACATTGGTGAGATGATCAGGACTGAGAGACAGGATTTGGGGGCAATCTGGGGAAGGACTTTGGACAATACTGAGAAAGGTTTTGGACAATGTTGAAGTATTCTGAGTCTTACATGTTTCTTTTGTAATTATTAGGATAATTAGAAATCACTTTGTTAGAAATAAATTAGTCTGCACAATTAGTCTTACATTGGCTTGGTATTTTGGTTGAGAAGGCTGGGGATGGTGGTAAGAACCCACGAGTGGAAAGTTTAAACTGTGTTTTAAAGTTTTTCTTTTTAGGTCTGAAAGAGGGAAAGAAAGCAGAGAGAAGCTGGTAGCTGAAGGTATCAATGGTAAAGGTGATCAGTGAAAATGCTAATGAAGAGTGTGTAGCCTGCTTTGTAGAAAGAAGCAGGCAGATAGGTGTAAACAGTTAAAGTTAGTCAGAAAGTCTTCTTTATACCCTGTTTCAATACTACATTTCCCACTGTTTGTTCATGCATGCCCTGGTCCACATCTAACATATTTCATATCAATGCAAACACAGATAGTAGCTATGAATAAAATATTTTAGCAGCATGCTCATATGAGTCTACCAATAGTCTACCCTTTAAAAAATGTTTCTATAAACTAAGAAAAAGACTCCAGAATTTTATAGCACATTAAGACTAATGAGACTAAACTATCATAGCACATAACACCTATTATTATGAAAAGAATAATGATTAACTGCATCTTTGAATCCCTTTCAAAATTACCTTGCAAATCCATGATACTAATGATACAAACGATTGACAGCTTGTGTCTACTGTTTCTATTCAGTCTACCAGGCTGGTATTAATGAAATGATCTTGGTGTTTTTCCAGTGTAAACAGATAGTAAGCCACAAGTGGACTAGATGCAAAATATTGCTGGAAGTAACAGATGACCACATATTGTATTCATAAAGCATTAAGGCTATTGAGTGCTCTAAATTCCTAGATATCCTCAAATACTTATTTTATTTCCATGCACCAAAAGACTAGTTCTTCAACAATTAAAACTTCTTAAAGATCACACTAAAATTGATATTCTACATATGCAAATTTCTTTCCAGATTTGATAGACTAGTCTATAATTTAAGAAATATGATTTTGTTAGTGATAGCACTATATTTTACCATGATCATCAGTATAAAAAAGATGAGATGATTACTAAAATTAGGAATCTTTATGAGTTTCTAAAATTCATGTCACCTATAAGTTGCATTATAAATGTTGGAAGTCAAAATTGCATAGTGATAATGGATTCACAACTTCATGAATATATTTTAAAAACTACTAAATTAACATTTTTTAAATGGTGAATTTTTTGATTTGTGAATTTTATCTTAAGTTGTTATTAGAAAATAAGAACACATGTTTGAGTGCAATAAGAAAAAAGTTCCCCATCTGAATTCCTTCCATGGAGGAAAGGGGAATAAAAATGGAACAACTGTTTCAAAAGAAATTAAAAGTACTTGCTATGTTTTATAAATTTAAAGACAAGGATAGTTTCAAGAAACTTTTCAAGTACATTAAAGACATTTGCATGAAGGCATTTTTAAAGTAAAATCTATGTGAGTTACAAATGATCTCGGTCTAATGGTTCATATTTGTTAAATTATATAAAATGAAAAGACCAATTGCTTTACTTTCTTTTTCTGACATTATTTGGAGGGCTGAAGAAAGTGCTGAGAAGAGGAGGAATGAAAGGAAATGGTAGACTCTGGAGAGTACTTTTATTGAATAAGAATGAATTAACATTGCCCCGGGTGGTCTTACAGAGCTCATATTACTTACTTTCTTCTTCCTAAATTCAAATCTGAAGGAGGAAAAAAACAGAAATACACAAATCACCCACCAAGGGCATTACTGATGGAAAGAATCCACAAAGTTTAAGCAAAGTAGCAGTGAATGAAATGATGAGTGGAAGACTGAATCAACAGAAACAGTTTCAAATTCAAATTGGAATTTCTATGTCCTGAAATCAACCTCAAATTCATTTTAAGTGAATACTCACACTTTCGAACTTCAAACTACAGCAAAGGCATTGAAGTTTTGCAGCCCTTCTGTAGAGGCATTTTGGTTAAATGTGGTTGTAAATGTCTATTTAGACATGAAAATTTATTATTTCTTTCCCTTAAGTGGCAATAATGATTCATTAGAACCTTCTTATGCATAATATCCAATTGGTTGATTTTCAAGTTTGGCCAGCTTTGATCGATAATCTGGTTATTAGATGAAAAGGTGATCTGGAGGGTATCAAGAATGGCAAGATTTTACAGCTTTTGGTTTTTGAAATTGCCATTATACGCTTTCCATAATTATTTTTCTGGTAAATATCATATAGCTGAAAATTTTCACTAAATCCTAGGTGTCTTACTCATTTTAAGGCAAACAAGAAACAATGAATGTTCAATTCTTCTAAAAGAGGCCTTATTTAATACAAATATGTCATGATACCAGACTTTGTCAGCCTCCTTATATGGGAATATCATGTTAATGGTAGCTTATACTGTCGAATGGGTTGATTCCAATGTCTTAAAAATACCTTTTCCTAATAGCCTCTATCAAATTTTGAAAAATTAATTATAGATTTCATGCACCAGTGAAAAGAACAAAAATGAAATATTGTTGCTGTCCCTTATGTAGTGTTGACTTCAAGTGATGAAGGCATATATGACCCTCTAACTATTTGGAAATGAAGAGCAAGCAAAACGCTATTATCAGATCATGAATATGTTCAAGGGACCATTGTCAAGTCTAACAATCCTAACGTGAATATAAAACAAATTTTCAAAACAGAAAAGTTTGTGAAACTTCCTCTTTTTCAAAGATGAAAAATACTCTAGCAAGATCTGTTCTATTACTAAGAATGATTGCACTTATGAAATATTTCACAATCCAATTCCCAGTATAGTAAGAAACATTATTAAGTCAGTATAGCCAAGGTCTGCAAGAGCAATCATTAGCACAACTGCCGAAATTAAAAAAAAAAAAAAAGTTTTAGCTAACTTAGCTTCTTCAATTTAGCAAATTTTGAAGTTGATGTCTCTTTAAAAATAATAGATTGCATTCCATCTATAATAAGATTAAGTCTACTTTGATTTACATTTTTATCTGGTACCTAGTTAGTTGCTCTGTAATCATTGTATTTTATATCACATGGTATATATTTTAGCATCCTTACATAAGCAGTCAGAACATAAACTTTGCAACAAAGAAGTCAGGCATTTAAAAATTACTAAGGAACCCAGTCAAAAATAGGGGTGAAGAGCTTAAAAGACTCCAAAGAAGAAAAACAAATGGCTAATAAGCATATGAAAAAATGCTAAGCATCACTAATAATCTGGGAAATGCAAATCAAAACCACAATGAGATACCATCTCACACCAGTAAGAAAGGCCCCATATTAAAAACAAAACAAAACAGGCAACAACAAATTCTGGCATTAATGTGGAGAGAAAGGAACACTTTTACACTGCTGGTGGGAATGCAAATTGGTCCAACCACAATGGAAAGCTGTGCAGAGGACCTTTAAACTACTGAAAATGGAACTACCATTTGATGCAGGAATCCCACTTCTGAGAATTTACTCAAAGGATACAAAAACACTCATTCAAAAGGACATTGTACTCAGATGTTTATTGCAGCACTATTTACAGTATCCAGGATATTGAAACAACCCAAATGTCCCAAAACTGATGAGTGGGTCAGAAAGTTGTAATATATGTACACAGTGGAATATTACTCATCAATCAAAAAAGACAAATATGTCATTCGCAGCAACATGGATGGAGCTAGAAGGAATCATGATAATGGAAATAAGCCAGAAAGAAAGAGAGAAATACTTGGCAGTCTCTCTTATATGGGGGGTATAGGGGAAACAAGCAAATGGAGAAGGAAAATTTAAAACTGTCAACAGAACTGAAGCATAGAGTAAGAGAAGGGTAAGATGGTAAAATCAGGGGAGGGATGGGCAGAAGAAATTAAGATGGTTCATGTGTGATAAGGTGGTGGGAGAACCTTGGGGTAGACAATGATGTAAATATGTGTGGTGTGTGCAATCAATTTTTTTAAATAGAAAAGTTTTAAAAAATTGCTAAGGAAAAGAGTGAGTTGTGCAATAGTACAGAGGTACTTTTTTAAAGAGAAATACACCTTTCAAAAAAAATCTAGTATTGTACTTTTATTCTGTTATTTTCCCATTATAAATACCAAAAATAACTAGCATAGTCAAGATAAAAACTGCTGGTTAATTTATGCATTAATTTTGAATTTGATCACTAAATCACCTAGTGTTTATTTTCCCCTAAACTAAAGCTTTATTGACTTTATTGGTTTCATGAAAGATTATATACATACTATTAACACTATATATTTCCACACCATATGCAGTGACATTATATTTATAAAACCTTTCAAATGTAAAGGATTTCTACTGGACTACCAGATAGGGAAGTAGAGCAACTAAAAAAGAAAATTCTTAACACCTGGGATAAATTTTCACTCTTCATGAATTCCTTAAGCAAGACTCTTTAAGTTGTTCCTCTAGTGCATTTTATGGGGTCATATTGATTTGATTTGACAAAGTATTAAACTTATGTTACCAAACATCCAAATATTGAAAACAATGTAGCACAAATTCTTAAGGCACTATCAAAAAGAGATAGTAGAATATATTTTAATGGTGGACTATGGGTGTCTTGGTGGTGGGTGAAGTGTAGCAACAAAACCTGAGTAGGAAGACCCTAGACTTCTACTACACAGTGATGTAAACCTAAAATATCCCCCCCCCCAAAAAAAGAGAAATATTTTGGAAAAATGTAAGTCAAAAGCACAATGAGCTACCATCTCACACTGTAGAGTGTAGCTTACAACAGAAAGACTACAAACTTGTTATAAGAAAAGAGATGGAGAAAGAGAAACTCTCAAGCACTATGGCTGAGAATGTACATTGGTGCAGACATTTTTGAAAGTGGTATACACTTTTCTGAAAACACTAAAGATAGAATGACCATATGATGCAGTGATTCCATTTTGGGATATTGATCTGAGGGATGTGAAATCATCAATTTAAAGAATTATCTATACCACAATGTTTATTGCAGCATTATTTGCAAAAGCTAACATATGGAAACAACCTAAGTGCCTACTGACAGATGATTAGCTAAATAAGATATGGTATATATACACAATGGAATATTATTCAATTATAAAAAGATAAGCATGCCATGTTCAAGAAATGAAAGAATTATGAAATAAAAAAAATAAAGTAGATGAATGGACAAAGCAAAATAAATATGAATGAGTGGATACTTATGACTGAACTGACACCACCAGAGATGAAAACCCACCTAGTATGTGGCTTAGCAGTTTTTCTCAGACATTGTATAGAGTACTAAGACTATAAAAGCTTATTTTCATATCATATTCTAGAAGATGAATATTGTTTTCCAAATGGATGACTAGTACCATTGAATTTTCTTGTATCAGCAGTATACATTACTGTTCATTACAAGTTCACCTAGGGAAAGATTTACTATCATTTTCCTAATAACAACTAAAAGATGCACAAAGATTAAATAATGCCACCTCAGAAATCAAAAAGACAGAAAACAAATTTTGACTCAAGCAATTCTACTCCAATGCCTGACAATAAGTATCTAGTTGTTGATAAACCTTTGCTTCAAATTGCATTCTACTTGGGCAGAAAGAAAGACTTCTATATGTGTCCATAAATAAAAACATATATAACATTGTGTAATTAAATATTGAGATTATTTTAGTCTAAAATGAGACATTCATTATCACGTGCTTCCAAACCATCACCTATAATAATCTTGTGTTGTTCTAGCCTTTGAAATATGTGGTAGATCAGGTCGTTGGTGAGGAGTAGAGAAAATGTTCATTTCTTTGATGTAATGTTGCAATCCATGGCAAGGATTGCTTTATAGTTATCCATATAACCTGATGCAAACATTTCATTAAGTGAGAATTGTTAAAATGTTATTAATAGAAGGGCAGATAGGAGAAAATCTTCAGTCTGTTTTATTTTTATTAATCTCCCAGATGTTGAAAAACAGATACGCAAAGCTTTTTTTGAAGGGAGATTAAGATGAGGGAGTCACTTGAATAGGGCAAGGATGTGATTCTTAATTCAATGTAAATATGCTATGATGAAAGGGGAAAAATCAAAGTCTCATAAAGAGAGGAGCGAGGTAATTTCCATCAACAAACTATTAGTGCTTACTAGTCCACTAAATAATCATTTTTGGCCAGCTTCTAATTGATGATGATGAAAAAGATGATGAAATTTGTAATGGTGGCAGCAATGGTGTTATTAATACAAGGCTTATTTCTGCTGCATTAAATCTGGCATCTTTCAGCAATGGCACATGCCAAGGGTTAGTCAAAATTGTATGGCAAATTTGATTCCATAAATAAATGAGTATATAAGATACGTAGTTTATGCAACACTGTTCAAATGAATTAAAATCTGTTAATTATGTTGTATACTAAGGAATATCTAGATATCAAAAAACAAAAATAACGTAATTGAGTTCTGTAATGAAATTAATTATTGCATATAGTTTTATGTTTCTGCTAGAAAACATCTTAGAGTGAAATGTAAAATTAATTGCTCATATTCTTTTCTAATGAAAATATCTAAAAAGGAAAATTTTATCTTTTACAAAATTCTGTAAAGCATGTTAAGAAAATTCAAAGAAAATCCATAAGTGCAGCTTTATTAGCACTTTAAAATTTTTAAAAATTACCTTAAAGAGCAATTTCTACCTTTGAGATATGCACTTGACTCCCATGTGTATACAGATAGATAGATAGATAGATAGATAGATAGATAGATAGATAGATAGATAGATAGATAGATAGATAGATAGATAGATAGATAGATAGATAGATAGATAGATAGATAGATAGATAGATAGATAGATAGATAGATAGATAGATAGGATGTATAGTCTCAGGGAAATCACGAAACAATAGCTTCCTGAAACTACATTTAATGTCACATCATGCTGAAAAGTGCCTTCAATTGTAACATATCTTTATGCGATAAAATTACTTATTGAACTCCAGAAAATATTTTGAATATTAATTTATTCTATTTTTAAAATAAATCTGCCAGTACTGAACTTGTAATGAACAACTACTCTTGGGACAAGAATGAAAGATAAAGGTCAAATAAACAAAAACAGATCATTCAGTTATAGGAAGACAATGTGATAAGATGCATATTTTCAAAATTTCTTACCTGAAAATGTTCTGTATGTAAACTCCGCTCCCATGTATTATGTCTTTGTGAGTTATATCACTTCTAAAAAACAAAAATATAATCAGAATTTAGTTGAAAGGCTTCTTCTGTATGTATGGTAGATGGACTGAAATTCTCACCACTTTGTACAGTTACCAAAAACTTATTACTAAGGAAGCAAAAGAAACTGTGCAAAACATTATTTCCACATGTGCTTCAATTGTTCTCTAAGTTAGTTCTTAATGAACATTTTCTTTCTACAAGTCTCAAGAGTCTCTAACACAGATGTTACTGGAGATGATTGAAGTCAATGCCCATATTTTACTCAGGTTAATCAAAAGCTAATTCTCTTATTGTTTAAAGTGAACATGCAGTTTGTGTTGATTGAATTTGCATAGGAACATTCAATTAAATTTTGGCCTTTTAATTAAACCCCAATGTTTATAATAAGTTGATTGGCATCATTTAATATTCTAGAGTTTGAAAAATTATAGTATCCCAATATAATACTGTTTTCATGATAATAAATTTTCTAGGGTTTATTCTCCATGAAAGTCAGTAGCTAGGAAGTACACTACCCTCAATGAAAGTGTCTTCTGGACTTGGTAAGGAGAGTTTCTACGCTGCAGCAAAGTTTAATCTATGGCAGGTCTGCACTAATTAACTTCCTCAGTCTTGCTTTTCAGAAAGCTCAATGTTCTTTTTTCTACAGTAAAAACTGGACTGGGACAGAATTTATAGATTCTACAAGATTAAGATTGGAAAGATCTTTCCATGTCATTATTGGCTACCTTTCCTCTCATATAACTCTTTTGTAACATCCCCACTAAGTGGTTACTTAACCACTTTAAGACTGATTGCTCCAATATTGGAGAACTTACTATTCCCAGAAATAGCTCATTTCACCTTTGGCTAGTTCTGAAAGCTCAAAATCCTCCTATAGAACCAGAATCTGTAGTGTCCACTACAGATTCCAGTTTTATTCTCTCCTGCCTATAGTTTTCTCCAGTTAACATGTAATGAATGCTGATTTCACATCAGACATTGTGCCAGGCAATGGGGGAACAAATACAAACAAGTGTCTTGACTTCAGGAGGATGGAAACCCACAGTTCATTATATGACATGATGCAAGTTCCCTACTGACCTGAACATTCTTCTGAATGGACTCCAATCTACTGATTTCATCCTTAAATATGTGCCTGGAAGCACCAAGTAGAGTCCAATTGCCTCCTGACTCTATAAAAATTATAAAAGCCCAAAATCATATTAGGTTACTTGGCAATCATACCTCACTGAGGACTTGTACATCCTGCTGCCAACTAAAATACACCAAATTATTTCTTCTGTGACTGAAATTTGTACAAAAAAAAAAATTGGTTCCCAAAGGTTAGCATCTCATATTTATTTCTATTAAATTTCATCTCAAGATGTCATGATATCCTTGTGTGTTAGCCTGCTTTGGTAAAATACCTTCTATATTTGATTTTAGGTCATTGACAAGTTCAGAATGCAATAGTCATCTTCTCTACCTTTCTTAAATCATAACCTCTTTTGTATCAACACAAAATAGTTATCATTATTGTACATATTTTTGTACCCAGCGTCAGAGCAGATGAGACCAAAAGAGATGAAGAAAGCAATGTGACTAAGTCCTTGACCCTGAGATGCTTACAATTTAGTGGAGGAGAGATTTCTTACAAAAATAAACCAAAAATTTAGGGAAAAACACAAAACACCATAGCTTATTTGAAGTAATGTATTAAGATTGATTTCTAGACCAGAAAAGCCAAACTCACTATTTACTTTCAAAGCAGCAAATGTTTTGTTATGTGATATAAACTCTAACTCCTAAAGATATGTGCAAAATAGATCAGTATTCTGTAAAATCAGAGTCTGATGTAGAAATACTAAGATTACTAGTTCAGAGGTGTAGCAGTCTTGAGCTAAGAAAGAAAGAGAAAAAGAGCACCAAACTTTCAACTTCAGCTTAATCTAAACAAAAAACGCTGATTGTCGCTCTCCTCATACTGCGCTAGAAGAGTGAAATTAATGCCCATAATATTAAATGCATTCATCATGGCATGAATGTGCTTCATGACAATGCATTTCCCCCAAAGAACTGACATCCAAGGAGTTCTTTCTCCTCTTTGATAAAGTTACTAAAACCCAAGTCCCTCCCTTCTCAAACCTATATGTTTATTTTGTTGCTTTTTAAAAATTATTTTTGATTACTGGATGCCACAACTACAAGAATGCCATATAGAAATAGATGAATTTAATGTTTATTAAAAATAAACCCTGCATATTAATCTAGATATACTTTTATTGTTTTGAGAAGTGGCAAACATTTGTCCAATGGGACCTTTGCAATCCCTCCAAAAAAGGTTGTCAGTTCTCTCTCCTCTCTAGAGTCGATGTTTTTGGTAAAACAGAGGATCTTTCCCCAAAAAGTTGCATTCAAATACTGACATGAAGAGAGAGTGCCCCCTGCCTTCCTGTACAGTATATAGAGTTCAACTGCTTTGTTTTGCTTTGAAAATAATCCTATCAACTTTGAAAAGATTTCCCATATAATGAAACATCTGTATCTAAGGATTTTTTTTTCTTATTCAATGAGTCTACCTGAAGAATAGTAAGAGGAATTTGCTGGGTAAAATACCATAAAAGTTAATCTGGTGCTATGTCATGTTTCATGGACAATCCTGAGTCTTTCCAGTTTAGAAAAATATTAAATGCTGAAATGTATTTGATACAGTTGTATAATTACAAAAACACTTCTCTGAAATCTTTGCCTAGCAAGGTTTGTTTTAAAACTGAATAAAATATGGTTGGGAGGATTATCAACATGACTTGCATTTATGTACTGTGGTAAACAAGGTGGTGGTGGTGGAGGGGAAGAAAGGGAGGGAGGAAGGGAGGAAACTCTCGGTAGAATTTTGTGTGGCTGCTTCACTCCCCCCAAAATATCTACTTTGGCTTAGTTTTTCTAGAACTCCACCATTCCTTCTTAAATCAACCACCTCTAATGTTTTAGGTTTAAGCAGGGATATCTGGTCAAAAGGAGAAATAATCAGTAAAGAAGTTAACTAATTCAGCAGGTTACTATTATTTATAAGAAAGTTCCCAAAATGTTAAGAGGAACTCTACTTAGTGAAAAAATCTTTAAGTCCTTCATAACTTTAGAAAGGTTTGTATAGGGGAAGGGAGAGGGAGGGGCAGTAATCTCCCCTGTGCGAAAGGTGTAAAAAACCACTTCCATGGCCCTAGAAAAAAACAGGGTTTTTTTTTTTTTGGGGGGGGGGGTGCTATTCCTATGGGGTTCTGGGGATTTGCATTAGATCCAAGTATTTGATAGTAAATGACTCCATTTTTCAGGGACAACTTCCACAGACCTAAGGAAGGCCAGGGAAAGTCTTGAAAACCAGCTGATACCCCAGGACACTTTAGGTAGGGGGTTGAGAGAACTACTTTGGCCACCACAGAGCGCGCCCCACCTGTACTTGTTTTTGAGTTTGCTTCCCCGATCTTCCAGTGCGCCCTAAATTTCTCTCTGTGCTGTGCTCCAGGGACTAGCGTTGCTAAAACCTCCAGAGCCCGTCGCATCACCCAGTACGTCGCCAGGCCACTGCCTGGAGAGTCTGAGCAGGCGGTGTGCGCCGCCAGCGCCAGAGAAGAGGAGCTGGCGCTCTGAGCTTAACCCAGGGCCCCAGCCTGACTACGTCCCGGGTTCCGGCTCAGTCTTACCAGCTCCTGGCCGCTCGGCGAGCGCCGCTCAAAGGCGAACTTGCCTGCCGGTGTCTCCCCGACTTTCCAAACCCGGTGCGCCGCAGCCCGCCGCCGGGGTAGCCAACTTTCGGCTGCGCGGGTCGCCTTCCCAATTCCTAGAGCGGGCTCCACCCCGGGTCCCTTTCGCACTTGCCATTTCTCGGGGAGAAGGGCTGAACAGCCTAAAGAGCGAGTTTATGGACTAAGAGTATAAATAAGAGTAACAGGCACTTGCATCACTGTTTCTGCGGTCAGCGGCTCTCCCGCGGGTTCCCCCGGAGCTGGGCGGGGAGAGGGTCTCGGCGGATGCTGTCCTGGGCGCTCGGCTCTGTAGCCTATTTTGCCTCAGCGAATACATCACAGGGATTTACATTGACATTTTTAACAGGCGAAACCAATGTCTTAGTTCCTACAAAATAAATCGAAGTCCCGCCAGAAAAGCCTGGCCAAAGCATTCCATGCTCTCGGCAGAAAGAGAACACTTGGAGTATTTTTTTTTTTGAGTGCACGATTATTTAAAGATGTGCGTTTTGTCTTTGATATTTACCAAGGACGAATCGCTCACAAAGCATTTGTAAAGGCGTGAGCGTTGCAGAGCGCGCGGGCTTGGCAGCGCCGTCGCCGCCACCTGTGCGGCATCCCTTCCGTAGCATTCAACAGATGCTTCAAGGAAACTGCCATGGGTTTTAGCTTTGCGAAGGAAAACTTGGTTGCGGGCAGTATGCTCACTACCAAATTAAATTTCTGAGACTTGCAACGTCTCTGATGTAGCGGGAACGGAGGGATCCCGAGGATTCCCAAACGCCTGTGTGGGCGAGGAGCGAGCAGTTCCTTGCACAAGTCAGGAAATAGAGGCACAGAGCAAAGTGACTCGGAATAAGCAGGGGACCTGATCCTGGTCGTCTCTCCCAGCGCCTTCCCCATCCCTAGCTTTGGGGCTACTGAAGCAAACTTAGTGCCGGGAGCGGCTGACGGCTCACTTCCCTTCTTTGCGCCTCGAGCTTGGATGCGCTAAGTCGCCGCACGTTTCCCCTGCAGCCCTTTTCAGAAAAAACGCCGCCCGGCGGTCGGGTCCTAAGCAGCTGAACCCGAGAGTGAATAGGCCCAGCTGCCTCCGACCCGCGGTCGCAAGCGTTCACTTCTCCCACCCGCGGTCCCCCGTGCAGTGCAGCAGAGACTCGGCAAGAGCTGAGACACCTTCCCCCGCTCCCCTTCAGATGAAATCTGCTCTGGCCCCCTTTTTCAGGGGAAGCGTCGTCGCTAAGGTTGGGGTTGATACCTCCGAGGCTTCTGGGTCAAGGAGGCCCCGACCGCCCTAGTCTGCACTGCAGCCGCCCCCCAGGCACCTGCCCAACGCGCCCGGAGCCTGTGGGGAAGAACTCTGCTCTCCGCGTTACATCTCGGCCTCCTGTTACCCGCCCAAAGGGAGAGCTTGTGCTTCATCTTGCCCTCCAGGCTTGACCATGCCATGGCAGCCACCTCAGCGACTGGGCAAGACACTGGCTGTGGGCACTGGGCCCCACACCAGAGAATTTGGCGCAGTTCCTTCTCAGCGTCCCGAAGTACCTGCCCTCGGGTTATCGTTCTAAAGAGTTGGGGTGGGGGAGGGCTTCGAAGTCAAGCAAGTAACTCAACTGTGGCTTTTTGGAGACAGAAGAGCCCAGGGCTTTTCCTTCTCCCTCCCTGCATTTACGCTCGGGGGCTGAGGGTGGGGAAGCAGGCCTGAAAATAGGGCCATGGCCTTTGGGAGCTAAATATGTGTGAGCTCGGGCATGCCTCAGGTGCTTCTGCTGGAGAAAGCAGGAGTTGGACTAAGACCCTCGGAGGGAGTTTTAAATCCCCTTGAAACTTGCAGGATTTGACAAATATTGGTTGAATTAAACGGTCAGTGTGTGTGTGTGTGTGTGTGTGTGTGTGTGTGAGTGAGTGAGAGAGAGAGAAAGCAAGAGCGAGAGAGAGAGGTGTTGCTTGACTATGTAAGGGTGCATTCTAGACACCTACATCCCCTTCCCCACTAACTCGGGTTCTCCCTCGTGATTCACTTTAGTCACCACAGTCACCACCACTTTGGGGTCCCGCACCTCCGGCCAGCAGGCTCGGGAGGCACTAGGAGACTGGTCCAAAGAAGCGGGGGCGGGTGTGCCGCAGGGGGAAGCAATGTAACGCTGAACGCTGATTGGCCACTCTTGACTCCGCCCCTCATCCCGGGTTTGGCCCAAGAGCGCGGTGCGGCTTCGCCAGCGCCGGGTAGGCACTCGGGTGCTCGCCGAGGACGCTCCTTCCTCGGGTGCACCGATCTTTCCGACCAAGCCTTTGGAGCAGCTAGCTTACCCAGCCCTGGCTGCTCCATGGCTGCCTACCCCTCACCTGCCGATTGCACATGAACTTTTCTTCCATCCTCTTGGACACCGTTGTCGTCGGAGTCGTCGAGATCGTCGTGGTGCTCGCGTGATGGCCTTCGTCCGTTTAGAATAGTGTAGTTAGTTAGGGGCCAACGAAGAAGAAAGAAGACGCGAATAGTGCAGAGATGCTGGAGGTTGTCAGTTACTAAGCTAGAGTGAGATAGCGGACCAAGACAAGCCAAACCGGTCCGGGAGCGCACGGTCGCCGGGAGGAGGTCGACTGGCCGGCGCTTCCTACCGCGCCGAGCTCCCTCCATCCCTCCCTCCGCCGAGGCGCGAGGTTGCGGCGCGCAGCGCAGCGCAGCGCACGGACTGCCGCGGGCTCCGCTGGGCGATTGCAGCCGAGTCCGTTTCTCGTCTAGCTGCCGCCGCGGCAACTGCTGCGTTGTCTTCCTCCCGGACGCTTGTGGTAAGTTGGAGCCCTGGGCGGCATTGCTAGCCGAGACCCTGGCGGTTTAGGCTGGGTATAGGGTAGGAAGAGGGAACAGGTCCCAGATGGTTGCATCTTGCAGGACCGCACTGGCCCGATCGGGTGGTTGGGGGTGGAGAATGGAGGGCATGGAGAGGGGCTCCGAATGCGCAGATCTCGGGGACTGGTATCTCTGGTAAGAAAGCGGGGCTTAGGTTCCATAGGAGGGACTCCGGTATCTCGAAGGAGCTTGGGAAGCGGGGACTCAGATGAAGGTTCTGGGCGGAGGTAGCGGAATCGAGAGCACCGTTCCCGGGAAGCTGAAGGAGAGAAATGGGAGGGGGGGTGGGTCTTCAAGAAGTGAAGGGGGGAAGGAGGCTGAACATGGGTGTCACTGGGCAAAGGTTCATACAGCGGAAGATGCACTGGAGGGGGAGGGAGGTACAGGTTACGTTTTCTTAAGAAATCCGTTTTCAGACAAGTGGGAGGGGGTGAAAGGTTTGGGACAGTGGGGGCCCTGCTTTTCAGAGGGTCTCAGTACTGGTGCTCTGGGGAGATAAACACTGCGGATCTGTGTCTCGGTCTAACAGTTCTTGGCTGAATTGAAACAGCGCTGCTGATGATCACGTAAGTTTAAGAGGAGAGTTTAAGGGCACAGAGCGAGCTTTTTAATTAGCTTTACCTGAGTCACTTGGTGACGGTTTTATGTTTTGAAAAGGATTGCGGAAAAGTCTCCAGCGCTGCCTCTTATTCAGGTTCCTTTCCTCGGTCTAACCTCACAAGTAGTCTTAATTACAGCATACCTCGGAATTGCTAAACATGAGAACAGGTTGCAGCTCCTGACGCCACATAAAGTTCGTCATTGCAAAATGTGTCTGTGTGTCTATTTCTTTTCTGCGCCGTGGCCTTTGCCTTTTGCTTCCTCTTGGGTAGTGCGATCTGAGGTGACAATCAATTGACATTGTGTTTGAGACCCCTTTATTCGAAGGGACAGAGCTCTCCACTCAAATTCAGTGGGCAACGTTGGGCACTTAGAGAATATCTAATTTGATCGCCAATCACTGTCATTGAGGTGCAGCTTCTACATGAATATTTACCATCACAAGCCACGTCCAAGAAGCAGTCTGATTGATGAGCCTGTATGCATGTTCCCCTTCCCAGAGACCTCTTAGTCAGGCTAACTAGTTGCTGTAGGGGGAACCGCTCGGGTTTAAGGACTAAGCACTTATCTCTGAGCTACCTAATTTGCAGTCATGTGTGACTTCACATACATAGTGGTGGAAAAGGACATCCATCTGGGATCCAGAATTGAAGTATTTGATTACAAACTTCATCTACATATCGATCATTCTGATACTAAAAATATGGACTCCATAGAGACTAAGGGTTACTGTAGTTGACTTCGAATTTATAGATGCAATGAGAAAAGCCAGTTGGCATGCCCCCACAGGAAAAAATACTTCTACCATGATCATTGCATTTCTTTTGCAACCGTTTGTCACAGTAAACAGCATCCTCTCTGAAGAGTGTAATTTTTTGCATCATATAATATGATCTTTGGGAATCACCCATGGGTGGCGGAATTAAATGTTTTCTATATGTTTGGGAGGTAGGTTATAAGAACAATATGTTCCTTTCTCTCAATATGTTCCTCTGATCCTTCTGGGGAGGAAATAAAATATTTGTTTCATCCACACGATTTTTCTCCTAATAGCTTTTATCATTTACAGCAACGAGCCCAACGCAAGTCCTGAAATACAGAAGGTGGATAAGGTTTGTGATTGCAATGTCAAGGTAGGATTTGGGATATTTGAGCCAAAATTGGCAGTGTTATCTACCTGGATAATCTAGAGAGGTTTATTAACCCTTCCTATGTTTTCTTGTGGTATCTGGATCTAAAGCTGTCATACGTGATGGTGATTTTTTCAGAGAGTAACATGACTGACTTTGGTGCAGTATGAATTAATGGGAAGAGAGGCAAGAGCTGACGTTTTTGCCAACCTACTGAATACCAGATGTGGAGCCAGGATCAAATTTCACATGATCTTCATAGCAATTCTATGAAGAGGAAGATATTTCCATTTTATTAGTGCCATTGGGTCCCCCCTCTTCATTCTCAAATATTATAGATTAATTTAAGGCAATGTGATAAATATTTCTTTGTGCTTTTAAGGTTACCTGAGAAGAACCTGTTTATTCCTTTATCAATAAAATTAAAGTCTAAACAACCTAACATCTCAGATATAATCTTGGGCTACTCCCTGAAGGATTTAAACAACATGGGCAGTTCACTCATTGCAGTTTACAGATAGCTCATTTCTTTTCTGGAAAATAAGTTGTAAAATCCTATTGCATTTACAGGAAAATCACTACCATTTGGAATTTAATTTGGAGGAATATTCCTGCATTTAGCTAGTAAATACTTATATCTTAAAATTGATTTGAATCCTGCATGAAACCTCAATTATTTTTACTCTACTATTTGGTTCCTTCGACTAAATGAAACACAAAAATTAAGTCAAAATTTGAGGAAGAGGTTACCAATAATCAACATTAACTATTTTAGCTACTCTTATTAAATTGTTCAAGGCCCAAGAATGAAGAAGGCAGCTGCAGGATTAGTTCACTGGCAAATAAGCCCCAAGTTATAATGGTTCCAATAGGCCAATATCATTAAAGAACCTTTTCCCAATTTAATTTTATTTCAGTGAATACCTTATAACATGAGAATGTATGACACATACTGAAATGGTTTTAGAATCTGGCAAAGCTCTGATTTGCATAATAGAAGAAATAGTAAATTATATCTCGTTAACTGCCTAGATAGCCATGAGCAAATAGAAAAATTGGACCATAAGTTGGGATTAATAACATTTTATACTACTGTCTGTAATGTTTATTAACATGCTATATAGTTAATAATAATGCATAACAATATATGAACTCAATCTGATTGTTGTGAAGCACATGGGTATCCAGAATTTAAAAAAAATTGTTTTGGCACAAAGCCATATTTATTAATTTTTTTGTCACCATTCCAGAATACTTATGTTCTCATGTACAACCTGTATACTGTGGAATCTCAGAAAGAAACCACCAAACACCAACCTAATAAATGTTCCATCCATCCGTCCGTCCATCCGTCCGTCCGTCCGTCCGTCCATCCATCCATCCATCAATCACTTCCTCACTGCTGTTCTTCAAAACATCTTAAGGTTTCCTTATATATCTGAGTACATTGCTACAAAACAGCCTAGTAATCTCCATTTTATACAAATAACATTGAAACTAACCAAGAGGCTAAACGGGCACCATTTGTTTAGCCAGTCACTAACAGATTTAATACTAATGCACATGTGCAACTTCTCTTTGGCAGTAACTTCTGACATTTTAATGTGTCCGTGATATAATGAAAGCAGAATTTCAAATAAGATGTGCATGAGCTGGAATCTTAATTATATTATTTTCCTTGTGTGTCCAAGCTCTCTACTTCACCTATGCTATCCTCTTTTCAGCTGTGGCTTAGACTGTGCCACCTGCCATCTAGTAAGACATGTGCTTATAATTTTTTTGTAGGTGTAGCTGGCATTTAATAAAGTCAATATTTTTTATTTAGGGTTAAGCTTACTCATAGATGACTGTGTACATGGTCTAAATGGAGAAGACTAGGAAGAGCTTTTGGTCTCCAAATTTATGGTCTTTGTAGTTTTTCCATGACATTTGAAATTCTACATTTAGGATTTTCCTCTTTAGTCTCTGTTATTGTCACCTTTAAATACAAATCTACTTAAATGTCCAACATTTTTTATCAGTACTTGTTAATAACAAAGTGCAAATTTATTAACAGCTATCTGAAAGCCTTTAGAAATACATTGTTCAGTACCTCCAGCCACATGTGAGTATTTAAATTCAAATTAATCAAAGTTGAAAGAAATTATAATTCATTTCCTCCATCTCACAGCCCATATTTCAACAATTTAATAGCCCCATGTATCTTATTGGGTACCTAGTTGACAGTGTAGGCATATACCATCTCCATCAACTCAGAAACTACTTTTGCACAGTAACATCTTACAGAGTAGGAACCCTCAGCTTAAAAAACATATATTTGTTTTCTTGCATTGTTGTTAATTTTTGGACAGTATCGAATTTCTCTCCTCAAATATAATTCCCACAGTTTCCCCACCACTATAACCTTTAGTTTTTTTGCTGAAGATTTTCTCTATCTCCTTGTCCTAAACAAAACTTGGATTTTTCCAAGGAAGAAGCTTTCCTCCTTCCTGAGAGGTCTCACAAGTGGTGGTGAATTCCTACCCTGAGCTTTTCTCCACTGCATGAATCTTATTACTACTGCGTATATAATAGCTAAAAGTTAGAGCTGAAACTCCTAGTACGACTGTTTTCATTCTCAACACACTAGAAAGTACCTTGTCCTCTTTTATTTAAATAATCATTTGTTGAAACACCATACCAACATTGCTTTCTTGTCTGTGCTGTCTTCATCATGGAAATGTTTGGCACTGGGATATTTCTTAAGATCTATTTTTAATATTGTCATTCTCTGGAGACTTCAGTACCTATGAAGATTGCCAAAAATGCCTTGCCTTTTAATTACTTCAAATTATTGTTTCCATTGTCCTCAGATTCAGTCCAATCAATGATCATCCCTGAAATGTATCAACTTCTAAAAAAATAACTTTATAAATACTAACCTCATATTATGAGATTCAATCACTATCTTTTCCTCCATGCCCTGACCCCTCTGCTTCCTTCTGTTCTTCAATATTATGAAGACTTCTTGAACCATCCTAACAACTTTTAGTTATAGGCCTGGCACGGTGGCTCATGCCTGTAAGCTTCAGCCTATGAAGCGGCCGGGGCTAGGGATCGCGGTTCGAGTCCCGCCTGTGGCCCGTAGTGAGACCTAGTTCCAAAAAAATAGCTGGGCGTGGTGGTGCGTGCCTGTAATCCCAGCTACCTGGGAAGCTGAGGCTGGGGTTTGCTTGAATCTGTGGTACCCCAGGCAACATGAGCCTGCGGTTCCATGGGCAAAAATAGCAAAACCTTGTCTCCAAAAAAAAAAAAAAACAAAAACAACTTTTAGTAGTTATAATCTCCCCCATCTCCTGCCAGCTTTATTTTACTTTCCTCCTTCTCAGATCCCATGCAAGTTTTGTCAGTGTTTTTCATCATCACCCAACACAACTCACTGGCTTTCCATTGGCCCCATCTTTTATCACCACATTTTTGAATTAATCTATTTTTGAATTAATCTATCTTATCTTCTACTCTGATTAGCATTAATACTCAGCATTAATAGGAAAAATTAGGAAACTATACATTTATAATTTATCTCAGATGGGCCCAGAATACCACTTCTCTGTCTTTTTTCATGATAATTTTTTTTTTTTTTTTTTTGGTGACTAGGCCTCGCTATCTACCTGTGGAACCGCAGGCTCTCATTTCCCGGGGTTACCACAGACTCAAGCAATCCCCAGCCTCAGCTTCCCAGCTAGCTGGGATTACAGGCATGTGCCACCATGACCAGCTATTTTTTTGGAACTAGGTCTCACTATGGGCCACAGGCGGGACTCTAACCTCGAACCCTAGCCCCGGCCGCTTCATAGGCTGAAGCTTACAGGCATGAGCCACCGTGCCTGGCCAAATTTCATGATAATTTTTTATGTCAACTCCCCTTCCTGTATTTCTAGGCATGTGATCCCCACTTTTGACACCCTTCCAAATTCTCTATGCTACCCTAACATCCCCTACTTTGGGCAGTTTTACTTACTTTACACAACACAGAGAAAACAGAAACTAAGGAGGAATGTAAAGAAGATGCCATCTTATTAATTTATCTCTCTTCTATACATAGAGGAGAGATAAGTATCATCTTAATTACTTTTTAAACCTAATTTGACTCATTTTGCATTTGCCTCAGAAAAAGAAATACTTTTGCTCTCATCTAAGGTTAACTTTTCCATTTCTATACTAGATCCTATTTTCTTCCTTGTCTTAGAGAACTTATCAACTATATAGTATTCTTTTTCTACAGTGGCTTACAGATTTCTAACACCGACCCCAGGTTCCTTCCTTTTCATACAGAAACTTCTTTGCATCTTTATATTGAAACAGGAATCTAGTATGACCAATAGAGTACAAGTTGGTTATTAAATAATCAAACTTTCTTTTTAACTCACTCACCATTAAATGTTCACATGAGTCTGGTCCCCACCATATTCCTAAAAATCTCCTTTATCAGAATATCTTTTGGTATGTGAGAAAAAAAGTTAAGAATAAATAGATGCTCAACAATTGACATTTACCTGCTCTAAATTATTAAACTTGTTTCTCATTGTTTAAGTTCAAGTGACTATTAGAGCCAAAGAATCATTGGTGGGTAATATAGATAGTAAATTTCTGATAAAAGGACTGAGCAATAAAAGAAGTAGAACTTAGAGTTTATTCAAAGTACCTTGGGGCAGCTTGAGTCACTGCGCAGTGAAGGTGATCTGAACCTAGGAATAACATCTTGCAGAAGGGAAACTGAGGCATGGCCAAGAGATTAGATGATCTCAAACTAGATGACCAAGCCAATTTTGAAACTAGGCAGTTTTTATTCCAGAGGCTATGTTGTTAAGCATTAAAGTACTGACTCTGTTTAGGAATTGGCGGATTTTTCTTTCTTACTATAGCCACTAGTGTTGGATAAAACATACTTGCATAAAACACATCTGTATGTGTACATCAGGATATTATTCCTGAGAGTGTCCATTAATCATTAATGTGCTGCTTGTCAAAATAATAATATAGGAAATTAAGTTACCAATGCAAAGTAGAGTGAAGAATTAGTTATTATTGATGTTGAGGGACTGAAGGTCATGAAGCCTGAATGAAGTTGAATAGTTACAAAAATAGTTGAAATAAAATCATGGATATAATGCTATTATAGAGAGAGGCTGACTGGTAAGGGTCAGGTGTGATTATAGTGAGTTGAACACATAGGGTTTGTGGTTTGCCTTATGAATGACATCACAACAAATGAATTTCGTCCATTTATGGCCTTATCTGTATTGACACAAAACTATGGTTTGTGAATCAACAGCAGTTTATTACTAGAAATACTGACATAAGATTGGAGAAGTCTAGTACATGGGGCATCTAACAGATTCACAGATTTCTTTAAAATAATATCAGTTAATCACTTTGAATAAAGTTTAGAGAAATTGTAACAAGTTTTAGAGCAGTTAAGAAATTATAAATCTTTTAAACTAGTTTAAAATGTAACTCTAATATAGCCTTATTTTTCCATTTCACAGTGAACTATTCCACAGTGGATTATACATATTATGCTATAGAAAATATATCCATAGTATGTATGTGTATATATATATATATGTATATATATATATATATATACATATATATATGAAAGAAAGAAAGAGCCCTTTCTATTGACTACATAGCTTACATATCTGGTAAAGATATGATCAGTTTTTAAGATTAGTTTTAGTTCCATATTCTGCATAAGGAATCCCATTATTATTTAACCTTCAATTAATATCCTCATAGTTCTATACTCATTTTATGTTATGGGTTGATATTCCAGCATAAGGAAGAAATTCTCTTTAAAATAGCAATCCCCAAATGTCTCTAGCAAAGAATTTGTAAATAAAAACTTTACTGCTTCACTCTTAGAATGTCATAGGAAACCAAAGGTTACTGTTAATGAATTGTCTTGAGTGATAAAATTATTAATTTGTTAGTATTTTTATTCTTAGATTAGAAAAATGGTTAGAATTAATTTAATACTTTGTGGTTTGTGGGTAGATTGTCCTAGGATTGTTTTATTTTTGGTTAGTCACTGTCTCCCAAAGAGCTAACAAGACAATTATGATTAAATGTAATGTCTGTCTAAAATAGATTCAAAAAGGAAGTTAATAACTTTATTCTTGGTGGATATAAAACTAGAAGGATATGTTATTTCTCAAACAGGTATTTTTTAAAAAAACAACTTAAAAAAAGCAAAAATGAGATGGTTTCTCAATAGACCTATTTCGTAGTCCCCTCACCATGCTTTTATATCTATTTTAAAACACACTATACAAATTGAAAAGATTTTATGTTGTGTGGTAGAATTATAAGACCAAAAGCTACTCACCAAAGTAATCACTCTTTTTTGCCCTACTGGAAGATATATATTTTTTTGAGATGGTTACTTCCTGTAATATCCAGAAACTTGATAACAGATAATAACTTGTATGTTTTAAAATAACATTTTCTATTACTTGTATTTCATGCAGGCATTGTCCCTGAATCCCATGCACCGTTGCAGGTGGGTGAGGTAGCAATGTTTGCATGAAATATGAATACTGGAAAATAATCATTTTTTCAGATGAATATTCTAACTAGAATTAAGAGGCTCTTTTAGCTCTCATAAAAATACTGATAAAATACTAAATTGTGTTACTCTAAACTTAGCTTTCAGTGGGGAATTTTTAATGGCTTAATACCTTGTTGAATATCAATGTTGTCATTATTTTTTTGTTAACTTTGGTTTCTAACACCCAAAATTTGTGCATATTCATAATGGACCTTATGTGTCTCTTGGTTCAGACTGAAGCAATAAGATCAAATAAAGGGTTATTTGTGAGTATAGCAGAGAAAACATTTGTGACTACATATTTTGTTAAATATCTTTAAAGTCCATTTTATCCTTCCTCCCAGTTCTTTACTTTCACATGTTAATTGAAAGTACGTCTGTTCTCTCTCTGCTTGGAGTCATTCTTGGGTGACCTTTTTCCATCTACTCTCAGTAAAATCCATCACTACAGCTTCTGAATAATTTTTGCAAGTGCTGCTCAATGCTCACTGGGTGGTTTTAATTCCTGTTGTGAATATAGGATTTTAGGGTTAGTAATTGTAAGATCTGTTCAGACAGCTACACAAACTCATTTTTGAACTCTGCACACCTCCTACTCCCATCAGAAAGGTTGAAAGCACTATTGCCTAATTCCTGGGCAGAGCATATATAAATTAATAGTAACCAAGATGCAAAAGTAGCTGTCAAATGCCAAGGAGAAATAAAGAGACAGGTGGGTCATGAAGTAATGAGTTGCAGGTAATGGGTGACATTGAAAAACAACTGTTGATGGTCTCATGCTTAATTCAGAGAAAGATGTACTGTCTTATAGGAGTGAGGAGTGGCAAGACAAAACGTATTGTACAGATGACAAATCCAAGAAACAGTGTTTAAAATTCAAAAGTATTATGATTTGACATGGGCAACACACAAAGACTATTGACCATATAAAATTATCTAGGTTACACTAACATACAAAAATGCACTATAATTTGAATTTCAAACCAAAAGAAAATATATATTATTGTTTGAACCATTTCTGTGGCACTCAGCACATTGCATTTTCCTGTTAATATTTTTATCATCTACTTTCAGTGCACATTAGATTTCAGTGCCTTCTCTGTGCCAAGCATGCTGTTTTTTTATGCAACATCTCATATTAATTTTAGCTTTATCTCCCCTATTGGATTATTAACTCACAAAAAACCAATTATATATTATTCATGTATATTTAGGTATATAATAGGCTTATATATGGGGCAAGAGGTCACATAAATCTGAGATGATTAAAGAATATATGACAAATGTTTATTCTGCTACAGAGGAGCAGACATTCATTTGCATATAGCTTAAATAAATATAGACTGATGAGTAACATGACTTTGATGAAAATCTAAAAAAAAATTCAAATCACTTTTTGCCAAATAAATTGAAAGTTTAGCTGTTCAGTTGTACTTTAGTCAAACATGGTTTCTTGAAAGTCAATCATACCCTATTTGATTTTCATTTCCAATTTTTCAAAAGAGTGCTTCAATTTATTATGTCTTTCTTTACTTTTATAACCATTAACCCTACCCCTGTTCATATTTCCTCTCCAGAACCTTGATTAAAAAGCATATTTGCTATTTTTCAAAATAACAGTTTCTAATACTTGTATTTAATGCAATCATTGTTTCCTTAATGAATGCTTACAATAAATAGTAATATTAGAGAAAAATTTGGGGGGATGAAATTCTAATTAGTATTAAATGGTCCTATTATTGATATTAATAAAATATTGGATTGTTTTCTCCAAAGTCAGATTTCAGTGGAGAATTTTCAGGAGTTCGTTGATATCTTGCTGAATATCACTGTTTGTTTTTGATTGAGCTTCAAAATTAGAAATTCTCTTTTTTCTTTACCATATTCTTATATTTAATTAAAATAAATCATTACTTTATAAAAGGCTTTAAAATAAGGAAAGTTGTTGGCATATATTTACCTGGGGGTCTTTAGTTACATTTCATCTTTCTCCCTCCATATAAAGCTTTTCTCTGTGAGGATTTGATTTACTGTATTTATATTTTTTATTACTGATACTTCTTTTATAATCTACTCTATTCAGAACACATGACTCTAGGAGGGTATCCCAGATGATAGAAAGGAGAAAAGGAAAGGTCATTTACAATTTGTTTATGACTTCCTTCACTTCTCTATTTTTATTTCTAATCATTCCCCACTGAACATGTCATCTAGTTCCTTTATTGGTATCTTTAATGAATCTAAAGTTATACCATGTGTGTTGGCATAAAATAATTTTAAAAGAATTTTCAAATTTTTGGCCTCATCCAGATTTTAACCTGTGGCACTTAGGTTTATTGCAAATCTGTCTGAGTTATTCATGTCTATTTATATCTTAATCTCACTTAGAAATATTTTTGATGCTTAATTATACCTAACATTGCAAAAACATTACAGAAATATAGTATTTATTCTTAGAATCACAGAGCTGACAAACTAATATTTAATGAATGTTTAATGAATTAATATTTAATGAACATGACTGATCCTATTGCTTGTATGATATTGTTCCTTCCACTGAGGATCTTTCATTTAATGTAGTAAGATAAAACATAAGATGTACAACAATAGAGTATTAAACTTTGTGCCATTACAAAAGAAGAGAGAGAAAAATAACAGAATATTATTGGAAGAGACAGGAACTGAATTAGAGCCTGACTGTAACAAGAATTTGAAATGACATCAATAAAGGGTTCCAAAATTCCAAAAGGTGTGGGACTTTCCTATCTCCTGGTAAGAAAGGTAAATTAGAACTAGTTATGGTGGTGGGTGAGGGAGGGTGTTGGTGGTGGAGAGAATAGCCTTTGATTTCAATATATTTAAAATAATGGTGGTATCTTTGGGTAGCTGAAAATATATTGGATCTCTGAACAGATCAAGTCTCGAGGTAGAAGAATTTAGAACCAACCATCCTACTCTAGCTGAACTTCATAACTTTTTTAAGAGAAAACATTGTACAAAGGGAGAGAAACAGAGGTCTAAATATTAAGTGTTGATTATTCAAATCTTGAGAGAAATCTAAAAGTCATATTTATCTCAGAAACTTCAAAATGAAACTCTTTCTTACTCTTGTTCCCAAATTTATTTATTATTACCTTCAATGATGGCTCTGCTCTGATCAAGACATATCACTGAGTGCTCCCGGAAGAGGAACAGTGTTAACTTCTGATCTCTAGTAGTTTAGAGTCAGCTGAGGACCTACTATATGCACTTTGCATAAAATATTTGGCAGGGAAATGTCAGGAATAAATGTTGAGAAAATTTCAAGGAATAAAGTCAGTAAAAAAGAGATTGTATAGTAAACTGCTGATGACCCTTCTTGACCCAAAGCCCAAAGAAGGAATATGAATTTGGATATGTACCTTTTTCAATATTGCCTAAACATATAGTAACCAAATCTCTTTTCTTCACTAACTCATGGAGATATTTAGATGGATTTTTCTTTGTTAAAAAAAAGCCTAATTGAATCTGTAATTCTTCATGATCTTACTTGCTCTTATTTTACTCTAAAATAAAATCAGCAAACAAGAATTGAGCACGTCTATGTCTATATGTCCAATAATGGATTAATTAGTTAATCTATGCAAATGAAAATAATACAGGTATGCAAATGGAGATACTTACAGGTAAAAGTAATGGAAATTATTTGTTCTTATCAAGTCCTTAAATATCTGAATTATACTTTTGCTAATAAGTAAATGATGAGCTCTCAGATAAAATCAATTTTCCAAATAGCAAGTGACTTAGTTCACAAAACCAAAAGATGTTCATTTTTCTTAGATTATTTATGGAAATTGATATATTTTAGGACTATTAGTAAAGTAATTTATAATTCCTAAATGCATGGATAACATTATGAAAGCAACAAAACATTAAGTACTGGGCATTTTAATAAAGCAATCAAACAAAAGTATACTGATTACATTTGCAATTAACTTAACATTGCTTATGTTTTAAATATGAGTAAATAAAGGCTTTGAGAGGGCCCCTACTTGTTTGTTTCCAGGTCATACAGATATTATTGGCAAAGCTTATAAAGAAAACCCAAATCTACTAATTCTGAAATTGAGTTATTTTCCAACATGCTCCATTACTTCCTGAAGGCTATGTAGCATATTAAATGACTACACCATATTGTCCTTGAGGGTTCATGTCATGCTTAATAAATTCAGAAATAATGAAAGTGCATTTACATTCTTGGCTTTGATAATTATAAAGTAGTACACAAGTACATGAGTACTTTCAGGACTATGGGTTTTACTGACATCTAGGTAATAAATGTATGTGTGTTTGTGAGATATGATACATTTGCATATGTATATTCACAAGAAGAAAGGAATGGGAAGAAAACAATAGTGGGTTATTTAAGGTTTAAATTAGATGACTGATCAATTGACAGGCCATGTGCACTTATTTATGATAACCTTTATTAATTGTTGGAGCAACTGAAGTTTAAAACAGTTCAAGGATGGATGCTTCCTTTCTATAAATTACATCGCTTAAAATATACAAATGCAAGTATGAGTCACTAGCTTAAAAAGTCCAACTTTAATCCATTATGTCTTTGTGAGGAAACACACCAGTGACCTTTATGTGGTTTTAAGGACAATAGCTCTGCAATCTACAGAGTATGTGAAAGATGAAATCATAACATGAACAATCAAATTAGCTCACTGGCTGGATCTAAAATGTAAAAAATAAAGTGCATTTTATAGAATGAAGTCTGTTTAATTCTGTGATTCTTCCACTATTCATTCACATATGTGCCTTGCATATATTGAACTGATTTGAAAGCTTATTGAAACATTCACGTAATATCTTCTAAGCAAAATTTAAATGATTAACTTTCTTTTAAATATGCATTAGAGGATATAGTAACCAGAAAGAAAGCATATAACCCAAGAAAATCCTCAATGTATATATTGACCAATGGTTTTAATTTTCTATCTATTCAATCTTTACCAAAACTTTTAATCTGTTGTATTACAAATTTTGTTGGTTATGTTTACCATCCCATCTAGTAAATACAAGTCAATTTCTGAGACAGAAGGTGGCATAAAAAAGCATTCATGGATACTTAGAGTGAAAAGAGAGCAATGAAAAGGAACTAGCAAATATTTAACACCAACCATACCTAGTCAGGCTATATGGCAATATCCATATATTTTTTACATTTAATTAAATTGTTTACTTCTTACATCATTGTTAATTTTTATCTCATGTAATTTTCATGTCAATAAGAAATAGGAAATGGTATCTTGTGTGATTTTAAAAAATATAATCATAAGAAATGCAGATATAAAAAGGTGAAGTCACATACTCAAAAAGCATAATTAATACAGGGTAGAGGCAGGACTCAAACTCAGGTATATCTGATTATAATTGTGCATACTTTTTCTATGGCACCTTGATTAATAGTCTTAAATTTTAAAAATATGCCAAATACTCATGCTCAAGGTATGCTCTTAGTACATTTAAACACTGGCAATGCTCTCAGAGAAATAAATGTAAGACATGCCAAGAGACAACAAACAAATACCACTTTCTACAAATCAAGAATGTGTGTGTTTTCAAAGACCTCAGTGCATTTTTCCTTCCCCATTACAATTTCTAAAATCCCCTGTGATCTTTCCTTGCTACCCCTTCCTGCTTTACTTCAGCTTTTATAAGTATTTTATTTTGAGTTATCAGCTATGTAAATGTCCAGTATTTTGTTGTTCTCACTTGTTTAGCAATATGTAATTCCCTTCAGCTCCTCCCATTCTTCCATTTTGCTGTAAATGGCAGCTTTTCATCTTTCCTTATGGTTGAGTAATGCTCCACAACATGGGTATACTGTATCTTCATCCAATCCCAGTTCATATTTAAAGGAGAGAGAATTAAAAAAAAATAAAAGAGAGAGATAATTATATCTAATAGAAATAAAAATGTGCTAAATGTTGTCTAATAATAATTAACGATGAAATAGCAAAATGGAAGAAATGCATCATGATGGTTTTTTTAAAAGAGCAAACATTTTTATTTAGAGATCTTTGTGGTTAAGGCAAAATTAGCTTAAAACTCAAAAATGGTATTTATTGATGAGAATTATCATATTTTTATGCTTAATATTTTTATCAACATACTTTACCACATAGTAAGCAAATATTCTAAAGATTGTGAAATAGTTAAGAAGCTCGTTAGGTTTTAATGGCTTAAATTTTTCAAGTGAAAATGAGGGCAATAATGTGTGCCTTTCAAGATTGTTGTAGGGATTTAAGATTCATATATATACATATATATATCTATATATATAATACCCAACATATAGTAAACTCTTAATAAATGATTTCAAAAACCAAGAAGATTCAACTTAAGTTGCCCTAAAATCAATTTGCTAAGAAAGTAAGTAATTATAGCACAGGAAACACTTTGACTGCATAGTCCATGAACTTACATTTTTCCTTGTTGCCTTTGAAACATAATAAATTATTTTTATTTTAATGTAATTTCATGTATAAGCCATACAGTTTCAAAATTTGACTAGCTCAAATCTAAAACTGGCACTAGAATTTCAAATGAAAATCATAATAATATCAATTTTGAAATCTCAATTTTATCTTTTAAAATATTAAAATGTTTTAAAATGGTTTTTGCCCGTACATAACTGCATTGATGATACATCTTGTATTGATGTTTTCCTGTGATTTTTACAGTGAAGTTTGTCACTTCAAATTGAGTAAATATTATGACTAAAAATAAAGCATACCAAACAAATCCACCTGCTAAGAGTATTTAAGGAATCAGTTTTCAAATACTATTTAGAGAAAAATCTTATATTAAGAATTTGTTTTTAACTCTATTCTGGATTAATTAGCTCTTAATTCTTTTTTATGGATATTATTTTTTTCTTACATCTTTGTTTACACCCAAATTCTCCCACCACCATGTCACCCATGAATGGTTATCATACTCCCTGTGCTCATTTCTTCCCTGATTTTGCAGTCTTACCCTCCCCTTCTTTGCTGTATGCTTTAGTACTGTTGTCAGTTCCTAGTTTTTATCTATTTTTAAAATGAAAATCACTAGTAATATGCATATGGGTAAAATTTGAGTAAAAAGAAACCTAAGAGAATGATATAAGTTTGCAAAGGTAGAAGGCCTTCTCCCCCAAAATATCCTTTCATGAATACAAACTATGAAACAAAATAAATCATGAAACACAATTTTTTTATCATAATAGAGGAGTTTTAGAGTTTCTTCTATGTGACCGCTTATTGACTGTTTAGAGATTTGACGTTCTTCTTACAAGAGAAATCACTGGGATATCTGTGGTATGCTGTTAAAATGTCACCCAAAATAGGTAAATTCAAACCTCTCTGGTTATACATGAATGGATATTTACTAATGTGAGAAAGGGGCCAGGTAAAAATTGACCTTTTAATGCATCTTACTGCATTAAAAAAACTATGTAATGCTTTAGTTGTCTTTCCATTATTATGATAGCTTTAGCTTTTCTTTTAAATCTCTTGCCCAGTCCCACGTCACTGCAAAATGTGTTTTTTTTTTTTGAGACTAGGTGTCGCTATTTTTGCCTGTGGAACCGCAGGCTCTCGTTGCCCGGGGTACCACGGACTCAAGCCATCCCCAGCCTCAGCTTCCCAGGTAGCTGGGATTACAGGGCGTGTGCCACCACGCCCAGCTGTTTTTTTGGAACCAGGTCTCACTACGGGCCCCAGGCGGGACTCAAACCGCGATCCCTGGCCCCGGCCGCTTCATAGGCTGAAGCTTACAAGCACGAGCCACCGTGCCCGGCGTGCAAAATGTTGACTGTCTGTTTAAATGTATCATATTTTGAATTATGATTATGATGATTATTTTTCAAGATTCTTAGATGTGCAATGTTTATGCTATTATTACATGAAAGAAATGTATTCCTCAATATATTTTAACAATGCAGATTATCTTTTGAAGTTATCTTATTTTTTCATTTGAAGAGTACAACCCCAAATCTTTTAAAAACAGTTCTATTGAGATATAATTTACTATTCATTCATTTTAAAGTATACAATGTCCTGATTTTTTAATATACTCACAGTGGTGTAAAACCATAACCACAATTAAGAGCATTTTTATGACTTCAAAAGAAATCCTATACACATTAGCAATCAGTCCACAATCCCTTAAGATCCGACCCCCTCCACCTCAGTGCACCCATCCCTGGCTCAACCAAAAGATTTGCTTATTCTGAGAACCTGCCAACATTTAACTGGTAAATATCTAAGGAATGTCATAGGAACGCTATTCTTTTTTTAATATTAAGAAAAATTGACAAAAGAAAATTTGTGGTTCGATTCAGGCATTAAGGTTACGTTCACTTTTTTCTGGCCCATTTCACCACCACCCTCATTCTATCCAATTAATATTTCCAGAAAGGAAGCTATTACTTCAAAAAACATTTATGTACATACGCTGGAGGAGCTGTATTGAGTAGTAGTTGATTCCAGCTGATCATTTTGATTTTTTCTCAATTTGTAAAGTGGAACATACTTTGATAAACGTGCTCTTATTTGGGGAATTTTTACAAAATAAAAATTTCTCTATGTAATGAAAATATTTCACTGAAAAATTGCTGCATTTAAATATGATTAATTCATTCCCTATGGAAAAAAGAAATGATAGCATTTCTAGGTTATATTTTCATTTAAAATCATCACATGAAATGTCAGAAGTGAGAAAAATGAACTTTGCTACTTTACAGGAATTACATTCTAAAACGATAATGCACAGCATGTTTACTTTATAGTTAATGATAATCTCTTAGCTATAGTTTGGAATTGGGGCATGATATTTATGATTCTTTCCATTAATTTCATCTAATTATAAAATATACCCTATGTAATAACACATGTATTACTGAATCAATGTATGTATTAATAATACAAGCAACAAGACCAGCTAAAAATAAAATATTTCCATAGTATTATAAAAATAATTGAGTAAATAAAATTATCTCTAGTTCTAATTGACTTTACATTATTCTTTTACAATAGTGTTATACTATAATATATTAATAGGAACTTTCAGTTGATAAATACTTTAGCTGTCAGCAGATTTTTTTTAAGTTCATAATTTTGAATATAAAAACTGTGGATTTTTACCTTAAAATGGGGCAAGATAATACAGATTACTTAATGTACTTCCCATTAAAACAATAAAATTCAGACTAGCTAATAAAATACATAAATAGATCTTATTAACATTCCATTAATACATATTTTGATCTCATTTTCTCTGAAGTATATCTGCTCTAAAAACACTAGAAAATAATAATTCTCCTTAGCTCCATTATTCTAAAGTAAGGATGTAGCAGATAGCACATCATATTTTGTTTGAAAGCTTTTTCCAGTGCTTTTGTCTTTGCAATTTTTTCTTTGGTTGCCATGTTCTGTTGGACTTTTAATTCAGTGTTTCACATTTTCCTGATAATCCTCTCCACTCCCTCTTTGACATGGCGTGGCCAGTTTAAAATCGTGTTAGACCGATGCAGGTTTTAAAGAATCCATGGTAAGTTAGAAAGAAAGTTGAGAAAACGTAAATAAATCAGCAAAATAAGGCCATGGATTATACATACATCTTTAAATAGTCTATGTAATAAGACTCAGTGAAACAGAAAATTTCCATGGAAAAAAGTATGAGAGAAGTAGAAAAGGAGAAACACATTCTGTATGTTTTCATTTATATGAAATATAGAATAACAAAAACAACGGATAGTGTTAGAAATCAGAAGGTGAAGACCTGGTAGCCACAAAAGAGCAAGATGATGGAAAATTTCTGCTTTATTATGGCAGTAACTACACAGATACTCATGCGTTTATCAAAACTGATAATATTCTGCACTTAAGGCATCTACATTTTACTACATGTAAATATACTTCATCAAAGTAGATATTTGAAATGTCAAAGTGTGCAATAAAGGATATTGTGGGGTTGGAATGTGGTTGTGTTTTAATCCTGAATAAAACATGACCTCCGCCTTTTAAAATAGGAAATATCCATGTCATTTCAGAGAAGTACATTAAGCACCTTTGTAAAGCAGTCGTTTACTTATCGTGCTTAGGATTATGTATGGCATTTTAATATTCACTCAGCCACAGTAATATAGGTATTTCTTTGATAGACATTCCACTTTAAATGTCTGGTTCCCCACCCCCATTGTTTTAAGCAAGGAGAAATATAGCAACAGACATCCATTAAAACTTCACTGGGTTCTTTTCAACAATTTAAAATTGAATCTACTGATTTCAATATATTCTTTTTCAGGGTAGCTGAAAGCAAAGAAACATGAATTTTTATAGGGAAAATAGAATATATTCTATCTTGAACAGTCATAAAATTCCCTTACCATCACATTATAAATCGGTTATGAATAAAAGCAAATAGAATTGAACATGTGAAATTAGAAAGTACACTGTATATCATTTTTGTAAGAGGTAATTGTATAGTGCTTGGATTATTATGTGGGGTGAGACTGCGATTGGGGCATCTTTTTTGACTGGAGTCATTAGCCAACAAAATAGAAAAATCTGCCAAAGAAATGGGAATTTCTAAAATAACACTTAAGCCAGATGAATAGAAATTTGAAATGACAGAATGTTGACTTAAAATGAACCTTGTTTATGTATAAATAGCTGAGAGAAAATGACTGTGAAAGGAAAGGCATTATAGATGTCAAGTCTTAATGTAAAAACTGTCATGGTCATGGAAGAGGGAAGAAGTAGGGATTAAAGAGATAGAAAGTGAGAAAATAATTTATTTCACTCAGGACACTCCAAAGTTTTTCAAATGTAACATTTTAGAAGTTGCACTAAATTGCTAGAAACATCCGAAAATATACTTTCAGTTGATAGGCTTTGAATAACTCTTTTTACTATTAGATTGGTTGGGACTTTATAAAGAAACAGAAATGCTTTATGGTCATACATCTCAATTCTTTCCCAAGAATCGGAGGGAGAACGTGCAGTAAGTAAATCTTTCGTAAATACAAGGGTTTACTTGCTACAGATCGCACTATTCTAACTGCAATCGTCGCAGTTAACCACTAGGGGGCTGTATTCCATAGACAACAGTTAGACCACAATCGTTTTATTTCCCTCCAAGGATACTTGTACAGTTAAATAAAATTAAGTGGGAGCTACAGCAGGTAGAACAGTTCATTACTGTGTATTGAAATTACTGTATGCTTTACGGCAATTGAATGTGCAATTCTTATGTACAGGTTAATAACATAGCCACCAGCTTCTTTACCGAGTATGGAGTGTCATTACTTCACAATTGTTATTGATGTTGTATCTTTACTTCTTGAAACCTATTAGGTAGAGACATTTTTACATTCCTTTTCTTGAAGAGATTACTTTTATTTACTATAAATTTGCTTTTTTAAGTAAATGTTTTACATTTTTTTTAATTTACTATAAACTTACTTTTGTTTATTACTCCATAACAATTTATTACAACAGGCGTTTAATGTGAGCATGCAGTCTCACATATTTGTTTCAAAAAACCTTTCTGCTATTTGAAGCTGTAAGAAAGAAAATTCAAGTTCAAATTTATAACATTTAATGTATTTTCTGAAATTTAAATAAAAGTAGCGAAGCTTTTAGCTAAGCTGTTTTTTCACTAATTTGAATTCACAACTACTTTTTATATGTTGCATAAGAAATTAAAAAATAATTTGTTGCAATAGTACGTTGTATCTTGTATGATTGAAGAGATAGTTACATTAAATTACTTAAATTATACCTTTAAAATTTCTGACAAAATATTTTACACTGTGACTCAAATATATTAACTTATTACTGATGTTTATGAGTTAATAAATGAATATTTTAATGTCTTCAAATAATATAACGTTTTCTTTGTATTTCTCTTAGCTCTAAGAATCTTTATATCATTCATTTTACTTACTTGCCTGAATTAGAGTTAACTTTATAGTGGAGGAAAAACTTTTCCTCTACCTTCTTGAGTAAAATGACTGGACTGCAAATTAAACTGAAAGAAAGCAAAAGATTAACAGGAGAAAAAGGTTTGTCTCGTATGCACCAGCGAGCCAATTAAGAAGTTGGTCTGTTTAATGACTATAGTTTAAAGGCTTATAGCAAAGATAATTACTGGACTCTGAAAAATATACTACCAGAAGGGAAAGGAGTGTGAAGAGGAGGTAGGAAAAGGGATAGGACATCAGCCCTGGAGCCTGAGTGGAGGGTGAGTGAAGCATGTGCACCCACAGAGATATGACGTTGTACCTCAAAAATTTTATAGTTCATGACTGACGAATGAAGAAAATTGGCGGGAAAAAATGTTTGGTGGAACTTACCAGTGAAAATAAATAAAGGCTTCTACACCTAATGTAGTAAGGAAAAGGGAAGGGTGAGCAAAAGTTTCCATGGAAAAACACAAATAATCTTTGGGAAAGACAACTGGGTTTTCAGAAGACAGAAGACAGTTTGGGATGATGTTTCGTTATACAAGTAAGAGAGGTCTTTCCACCATCTTAAGTATCCTAAGACTCCCCTGGAGAGGGGGTCTGATCATAGCCTCATTTCTCAGGAGTTGGTCAATTTAGTCAGATAAGTCAAGGATGTTTTTATTTACCTCTGTTGAATCTTCAACTTAAAATACTCTTTATATGTAACTCGGGATTTCTGAGTAGGTTCCCAAAGCTTTGTATTTTAAGAAAATTGTGAATTTAAACCTTTTGGTTCATGCTTTGCATGTTTTGGGAAACTTTTTATGCTTGAAATATGTTAAACGTTAATTTAAAATTTATTTGTCCTGCTATAAAAATGTTGCTGGTTGATATTCATGCCAAGTGTAGTTTTCACATTCCCAAATAAAATATTGTCAAATGAAAACTTTTAAAATGATTGTTATTTTTCAATTGTGATGTTTCATATGTTATTTCACCTTCCAGCTTCTAGTACTATTTAAATACATATAGGCAAATGCAATTTACTCCCGTTCTGCAATTATTTAATGTGAAATAATGTTTTAAGCTAATATTTGACTTAGAATTTTGTTGATTATATTTAACTGATACTTCATTTCTTCTTTAATGAAAGATTGACATACCTGCTATACTAATCTTTTTTAAAAATTCATTTTCTATAAAAGAGATTTTCTTATGGCATCTATGAATATCAACCTCATAAATTTTCAGCTATGTTTTATATTTGAATAATATAAAGAGTTATTCTAAATAGCACTTAGTTACAGAACTCTTATTGTTATCTCTCTAAATGTTTGCTTTTAGGGTTTTCAACCAAAATATCCATGAGCAACTGTAGGCCAATCATCATCATCCTTCAAAAATAATTGTAAGTATACCCACAAACATAACCTGGGATTCTTTTATTTGCAATAAAGTTCAACTATTATATTTAAGTGATTCCTGTTATGTAGTTAAGATAGACCAACCTCTGACCTAGTAAAACATTTGTCCTTAATGACCTACTATATCTGAAGAATATTATTTAACTATTAAGCAAAATTCTAATGCAACCCAATAATCTCAACCTGTTCTATTTGTGAATAATGGGTTATGCAGACATTCCTGCCAAAATATCAACCACCACCCAACTTCATATTAAATAAATATAAAACAAGATGACATCAATAGGAGCAATTAAGTTAGTAAAGACAAAATGTGAATGTCCAGATTTACTAAGACATAAACTCTTATGTTTAAGATTTGGATATAAGAAATCCAACTATTTTCTTATTATAAATATTATAAAGAAAAGTACTTAAAAGTATCCTTGATGAATTGACTTAAATATCTCAGGAGGATTGGATGAGTAGTCAGTGATATGTGTTTCTCCAAAAGGGTTATCAATTAATGTTAAAAAAAACACAAAATATGGACAGCTCTGCATCCTGAGCAGGATTATTTAATAGGATAGTTATGTTACACCTTGGACAAGATAGGTCAAAATTGGATTTCTTATTTTGACCTCCACACTGCACAAGTGGTTATCAAATTTCAATTGTTCTTAGAGTCATAAGCATCTATTTCATACCACAACATATTTTTAGAATGATAGCTTTGTAGGAATAGCTATTGGTATAGAATGGGCTCTTGTTGCCTGTAAAGTTTTGACAGACTCATTATAAAATTGACATAGTTACATCAATGAAATTGAATAATACAAAAAAGTGGAAATGCATGGAATATAGAGGCTAGATGGAATAAAGCTGGGAATGTCTGCTGTACTCTTTGATAATGGTCAAAAAGAAAAGAAAAAAGTTGATTTTGCATTAAGACAGTTGAATACAAATGGATGCATTAAAATGTACCCCTCAAATTGTCCTGCTTTGTTATTTAATGACTCACCATTGAAGATGATGACAAAGGTTACATTTCCCTTGCTTAATATGTACTGGAAAAGGTTTTGATGCTATAGGCAGCTTTCCATAGAGAAAAAAAATGAAATCCAAAAAGTATAAAATGTCAAATCTTAAAAAACCTCAGCAGCTTTCCTGAAAGTGGACAGGAAGTCACTCATAAATTAGTGAAGATTCAAATTTGCCTAGAAAGGATTTATTTCACTGGGTTGGTGAAATAGTTTTATATGGACATACAGGTAAGTTTCTACTCTCAAATATCAAACAGTCCTAACAAGGTCACATCACCTATATCAATGGCATTATAAGTTCCGGGGGTGGTAAAGACCAAGGTCAGTCATAATAGAATGTGGGGTAAGCCAACTTGATTTTCAGTGTCTCCCTGTGGTACTATATTTTCCTTATCATATAGTCTCCATAATGAGGGTCTCTTGCTCTTTGCTTAGGCCTGTGTAACCTCTTTTATACACAGGAATATTGACATCTTGCTCTTACCCACCTGGTAATTAGTGAAGATTTTGTACACAAGCTTATCTAACAAAATTATTTAACAAGTTCTATCCCATCCAGAAAGAAGCACACTTGAACATTGAACATATCACTCTAATAATTGAATTCCTTTGTACAGAACAGAAATAGTCCCCAAGTATCATGAGAAAGGTGTGTAAGGTTGCTGCCTACTTCACTTCTCCAAAAGACTGGCTTTGTTGGGGCACATCAATCACATGGAAAATATATTTGATATGAATGTTAGTGATATATAAATATAAAAGATAATTGATGGCAGTTTCATTACTGCTATTAAATATTAATTTTCCCTGTATGTAGAAGAGCACCAAGAAATGTGTGTAATCTATATATAAAATATAATATATTATTATTAATAAATATTATAATATATAATTAATTATAGTAATTAATTATATTATTAATAATATAATGATATATAAGATTACACACTAAGATTACACACACATACACATTTTCATAACCTTATATATTTTGAGTTTTTGAAATGTGAGTTCCTGGTGATTTCTGTGGCTATTTTAAACTATATAAAATTCAGTTGATCTTAAAAAAATAAAAGTCAGTTGGCCTCATTTGTCTCCAGCTATGATTCAAACTTAGTAATGTGATCCCTAAAACCTACCTTATTTTACCTATGCAACTACAATATATTGCACTCAAGATAACAGTTTATGTAATATATTCAATGTCGCCTGTGAAAAATGATCATTTGGACTACTGTACTACTCCTGAGCTGGGTAAGGTTTGTAATATCAGTAAGTATTGGAAGTAAATATTACCTTTTTTCTGTAAAACTTATGATCGTTTATAAAGTTTCTTCACAGAAAGGACTAATGTAATGAAGAAGTACATACACTGGTTCTACAATATGGTGACAGCATTTAAACTAATTCAGCACCTATAATAACAATTTTATCTGTTCTATTTGTATGACTTTGTGTTGCAACAATAAAAAGTTCACATAACAGAAACTTTTTTTTCAATTTGAATTCCCTGATACTGCATCTTAGTATCCCTGAATTGAGTTTATTATTGTAGAGATCCTTTACTCTAGGTTGCTAAATCATTTTAGTTACATAAATAAAAATAATAAAAGTCATGCATTAGCTTCGCTGATAGACAATTTCACTATTTTATTTTGTAACTTATTGTAGCTATTTGTTTTATTCACAAATATTTTATGCTTCTGAATTTAATAAATAATCAAATGTATTTTACTGTTGTCATCTTTTCACCTGGATAAAGTAATAATTCAAAACAAATACCCATGAAAGTGTCACAAATTGAGTGCCAAATGCCAGAATATAATGTCATTTATATTCCTACAGGAACTAGCATAGTATCTGGCACATTATATGTAATTAATCATATATTCAATATTCAATTAATATATCTATTGATTTTATATCCATATTCTGCATGGGTTTTTACTTCTGTTAGCAATCTGGAAATTTAACAGCCTTTTCTAATAAATGATTAACCTCAAAGTATATTAATTTATTAATAAAATATTTATCAATTGAGAAAATTACAAGTTGGAAGATTATATTGCATATGACTAGCCTGCACAAAACTCCAATAAGACTGACACCAGTTTAAAATGCGCACATTCTAAGAAACTGCAATTTTTCAATGAAATCTACTTTATTTTTTAAAGGTAAGTAGTCAAAGAATTTCAAAGCATTATCATATGTCCATTCACACATGAGAGTAATAGAAAATTTTTTATATGCATATCTTATGTTTTTGAACATGCACCTTTTAAAAATATGCTTGGACTTTTATTATACATGTCAAACATTTATGTTTCCTAAAATATAAAATATGGATATAACTTAAGTTATTGCAACAAATAAGTTAATACACTTCATCTAAGGGGATATTTTGATCAAAGATATAATTGAATGAATATTGATTTTTTTTTAAATTTCATTTGTTTTAAGATATTTATTAACTAAGCCTCAGCAGACTAGTGGCTTACCATTTTAGAAAAACTGTGATCTAATTGTGGAGGCAGTAATAGTATTACCATGATTGTAACTGTAACATTAGATATACAATCAGTAGACACTTAAGTGCCTTATACTGTGAATTATTGAGCAGTCCAGCAGGTATTTTCAATAGGTCTCTCCTTCTTTTACAGACCAATATTTTCATAGTCATATTTTAAGACAGCAGAAAACCAAATCATATCACTATTTTGCAATACTAAGTAAGCAAATTCATATTTAACAAATGAAGTATAGTATAATTACAGCATAATCTATAAAGTATTATTAATAATAAAATATTATTGCTAATGGAACTTACATTTCACACTCAGAATATATATTGGATCTAGTATGAATATATTGGTGATTACACTTATATTAATTTAATATATATACAAATATAATTGAAATGTGATATCACTAAATGAATACATTGCTAAGTAATATAATTCGTAGCTGACTTTTATTCCAGCTAACTAAACTTTCTTACTTCTATTTTAATTTCATCTTGTACTTTATTTTTATTCCACTGAAAAGGACTTTGCAGTGACCAAATTTGTCTTATATATCTATATATCACAACTCATTCATTTTGATATCCTAGTTATGTAGCCATTTTTCATCAGTTAAAATATTGAAAGTTTTAAGATAGCACATTGAGTGCTAGAGCATTGTTTCTCAAAACTTACTGTGGGGATATTGTTAAGTAGCAGATACTAACTCAGTCTGGGCAAGGGTTGGAAATTCTAGATTCCTAAAATATCCTAGGTGATGTTGCAGTTGCTGTTCAAAGACTACAGCTGGAACAGCAAGATAATAAAGCAGGAGCCAGAAATCTTTTCTGTAAAAGGCCAGATAGTAATTTGCTTTAATGTTGTGACCATGTGTTGTAGCATAAAGTCAACCATGAACAACATATAAATTAATGGACATAGCTGAGTTCCAATAAAACTTTACAAACTTAAATTTGTACAATTTTTACATAGTAAGTTATATCATATTTTTTTTCTTTCCCATACATACAAAAATGTACCCAACAAAAATGCATATGCAATAAAGGGTGTAAGATATCAGCTAATAACATTGCCAGAGATTAGAGGAATAAGATAAAATAGACCCTAGAAAAGATTACAGTTAGCTAGGACTTCACAAAGTATGACTTTTTTGGACAGGGAATTAGAAAGAAATGAAAGACAGGGTACCAGAAGCAAACAACATGAATGCTTTCTGAACTGAAAATTTTGGTTGTGGCATGAGAACAAACCCTGGGTCCAGAAAATTCAAAGGAAATTGGGATTCCTTAAATACCTATTTAAATAGTTTCAAATTTTCATGAGTAGTATTTCAGATGAGCATGCAGCGTGAAAGGTGGAGGATGCTATTCAGTCTCACAGTTTTGGAATTTTCAGCGGAAGACTGATCTGCTGGGAGGCAGAAAGGTAACATAAATGATTGAGGAAACCAGGATAATCTACATTTGAAAAGTCAGGATCCTTTGAATGTGACTGCAACCTTCCTATATGAAATTTTCGTAAATTTTTATTAATGACCACAGTTTACAAATTCATTGATAAAAATGAAAACAAGTATTCACAATGCCAAACAGAGCGAACTAGACAAATCATTTTTCCATTGTGACAAAGCACAGAGAAGACTAAAAAGAGATGTTAAGAACTGAGAACTAAAGATTAAAAATATCATCTTTACAAGTTCCTCGACTTCTGACTGACTTTGTTGATGAGCTACAGAGTGGGCCTACATGCTGAGAGATAAAATAAGCATGTAGGTTTTATAGAAGATGTTTCTATTATTTCACTGGAAGTGGCAGTGGTGTGAAATGATGGAATATTATCCCCCCAAAATCTCCAGAGTACAAAGTTAACTCAATCCCAGTACTTTTTAGAAACTTTTTAGAACATTCTTCAACTATATATCTTTCCCACCTCATCTGCCCCAAAGGACTAGTTCAGTTATTTTGGAAATGTTTTTGATAAGGACACTGGGAGTGAATAAGATTCACTGAGACCTGTATGTACCACCAAGGGCTTCAGGATTTTAAGAATATTCTCCCAATAACCTAATAAATTGGGGATTTTTGCCATTTATTTACTGAATTCTTTCTCAAAATAGAGAGTGGATCTATTTGTAGCTGTAGTCATAACTCAGGGATATAAAATGCTGACAGAATCAAAGGAGAGCTTCCAATATTCTAAATATTGGGAAAGCTGAAATTGTGGTCATAAATGCTAACTGATTTTTGAATACTGGCAAGTAATGTGAGGGAAGGTAACTAGTTTTATGAATAGAAGTTAAGAATAACAAATATAGACATAGGAAACAAAAGTGATTTTTTTTTAAACAAAGGAGCTTTGTGACTAGGCTTTGCATCAAATTAGAGATGTTTTTTATAGTTATAGTATAAACTACCATTTACTTAACATCTACATAATATCAGGCAATATGCTAGAAATTATGAAAATTATTCATAAATTTTCAAAGAAAGTGGTTACTGTTACCTATAATTAACACACGAGATTTAGAAAGTTTAACTGAGTTATCCAAGGTCCCTTAAGTCTTTTGGGTTTGCCTGAGAAAAATTGCTAGTGTGTAAATCCAGTAATATTAAATACCTACCACATACCATATGCTAAACAAAAATTGCCTATTTTTTTCTTAGTGTTATTGTCTTTATTATTATTTCCATTTACTTGACTCCTCTAAACCGGTTTATTACAACCATAACATGGATGTTCCTGTAAGTTTTTTTGAGGAATTCATGTAAAGTAGCCCATTTAAAGTTTCTATCATATGGTAGTCACCTAGTTAATGTCAAAATCCTTGTATATTTTATCTTGAATGGTGCTTTTTATTTCTCAATAGGCCAGCAAATATTAATACTTCCAATTATTTATCAATATGCTTCTAGAGAATAGTTTCACAGTTTATCTTCAAAAAACAGTGTTTGACTAGAAATGACTTTAAGTCTCCAGAAGCAGGAAGCTAAGAGAGTTTATGACTAAACTTGACACAAACTCAACATAAACTTCAACGCAAATACTTAGCACATTCTTCAGGGTTTCCGGATTTTTTTTTTATTTTTTTGCCACCATCCACCACTTCTTATAGTTTGCATTTCTAAGGATTTGAACAGATATTTCTTAAGTATCTGTGTATGTAATATAATTATATCATTAATAATGTCAAAATAATATAAATTATTCATTTTGCCCCATTTCAAAAGCTGTCTAAATATTTAAGTGTTTATTGATGGTACTGTAGTGCTTAATTAATATGTTCAATAAATGTTGGATGATAGAATGAATGACTAATATCCACCATTTGCTATTGTATCTTTAGATTTCTGCAAAGAAAGCTCCTTTTCAATTGGATATATACTTAATTCTGCAAATATAAAATTCTACTTTTAACAAAACAAGTATGTTTCCCTGGATATAAAGATACTAATAAATTAGTACTTATTGCAATTTATTTCTTAAAATTATATTTAAAACATAGTACTTCATGTGTTAACATTTACTGCAAAATATACTTTCTTAACATCATTTGCTTATTGCTACTTTATTTAATAATCATTTTGATACATTCTGGTAGTCCCTGTACCTATAATGAATAAACCTAATTTTCAGCTTACAAAGGGACATTCATGTTACTGGTTAACAGAAACCTCTGGTTCTAAAAAAAAAAAAAAGGACCAAGTATCTCTAGCATCCAAATGCAATATGATATTTCCTTGTCTTCTTCTAATTCGCCAAATTTAGGTAAAACTAAAAATACATATTTTTCTTTGAAAATTTATTTTGTAGAGTGTTTCTGTAAGGAAAATGTATACTTGAGAGCTTATAAAACCATAAATCGGGGAAAGGAAGCTATAAGGACAATGAGGGAAAACAAAGGGAAAGAACAAGATTAGATTGTATTAAAATAAGACTTAAGAGAAGTCACTTCTGAGCTCAACATTGAAAACAGAGTTGAATTTAGAATGTAGAAAAGACAAGGGGGCAAGCACTTCAAGCGTCTGTGTTCATGTGTGTGTGTGTGTGTGTGTGTGTGTGTGTGTGTGTGTGTGTGTGTGTGTTTCTTATAATCTTATTTATACTCAGCAACAAGATTAGATGGGATAAGGTGAAGGAACATGGAGAAGATAGTAATATGAAGATGCAGGTGAAGGGTTTTGATTATTATTTATAGCAGCTCTTCCAGAGAGAAACTTCTGTAAGCACTTAGAAATAAGGATTGCATCTCTCATCTTATCGTACAATTCTGATGCTTCAATATTCTTCCCTCCAATTATTAAACTTGTAATAATCATCCCCTACCACCAGGTGGCTACTGAGTCGTGTCATACTAGAGTATTTTTCTGGTGTTTGGGACAGTGGTGTGTTGTTTTTCCAAGTCACACCTTTCCTTATACGTGTAATACAGAAAAAGAAAAAAGAAAAAAAACCAAACCTGTAACAAACCCTAGAAATCTGACTGTAGAATTGAGGCTAACAGAAGGGGAGAGGAATAGGAAGAGCAAAATGGTAGGGGGCCCAATGGAATCTGCTGGGAACTACGGTTGCATTGGTGGTGGGTGTGGTATGGTATCAACATGTGAAGGGTGTGAACATACACAGTGTTGTAAACCTATGTTGCCTTAAAAAAATATAAGATTAAATAAACATGTGGTTAAATAAACAAAAATATCTGATAATCTATTTAATTGCATCAATTATCTATAGACCTTTTCGAAAATGTTAACTAAGTTCATCATTTCTAACTATTCACAAACTGAAGACGCTGATTTATATATTAGGTTCTTGAGAGAGACATTAACACAAACAAAATATATGGAATAAATATTGTTTGTATCATTTCTGTGAATCCTACATTATAAACCTTCATTTGTTCCCAGAGAGCTTTCTGTAGTGTTTATGCTATCAAGCATTGAATTCTATAATTAAAAAAATTATTCCTCTTCCACAAGTGACTGAAATTCACTGTAGCTGAGTTATAGTTGTGAGTTAAAGAAAGTAAGGATAAAGAAGTTCTCTAAAGCTCTGTAGGTCAGTGGCAATTTGTATAGCAGGAGTTGCCAGAATACAGATCCAGCAGCTCTACCTTCATTTTACTTGATGATATCATGCCTCAGAGAACATACAGTTCTCAATTTACTTTTTGGGAAAATTATATAAATCCCCAATCATTATATTTTGCTTCTTCATATTAGTAATGCATTAAGTTTGTGTTAGAATTAAAAATGATGTAACCTAGTTTTTAAAAAGTGAAATTCTAAAGTCAATATATCAAAATATTCCTGCCACAGGAAAAGGATGCTGTTTCCTGCTTTAAATTATTCAAAAGTTTTCACACAATTTGCTCTAAACATCTTTTTTTCCTCTCTTGCATCAAAAAACGTTACAATAAAGAAAATGGGATAAGGTATATGGATAATATACTCTTGTGTACTAGATAGATTAACCAAAATAATTTTGGAGAACTAGTGTTGTGATTAGCATTATACAGGAGTTACAAGGGTTGCAGGAAATTATTAACCAAGATCTCTGGCTTCTCAGGTCACTCATAATCTTATCTGTGAAATAAAATTTGCTAACATGAAACAAATAGTCAGAATATTATAAAGGGCCAAATAGCATGCTTTAAGCAATAAAGGTTATATAGATACAAAAAGGACGGAATCGATGAGGCCTGCATTTCAGAGGGAGAGCCTGAATTGTATATCTATTTGCCAAGTTTACCTCTTTCATCTCATTGAATAGTCCTGTCAAGGCACGCAAGTAACTACCTTGAAAATGGTAGGCACTCCATAAATATGTTTGATGTGTAATTTTTGAGAAAGTTATAACAAAAGCAACCAAAACAAAAATCTTATTCTTCCACCAAAAATATTGTTACCTTGATAAAAAGTCTGTATTACCAGGCTTAGAGTTCCAGATTTATATTGTCAAAGTGTCAATCTAAAAACAAAGATAGTAGAGGGTTCCTCTTAAAGGCCAGTGTTCAATAACAACCTTCATAACGTTGGAGAGTGAAGGATAATGTGTGCTTCCCTATTAAATTCTGAAAAAAAATTTAGTTGACTAATCTGAATTTATTAGTCATGACTCATAAAATCAAGATTTTATAAGGCAAGAAGTTTTTAGCACCAATGGTTTAATGCTTGGTATATAAAAAATTAGTGCAAATATTGAAATCGTGTATTTGCTCTCCTTTAAGGAGCAGGAATTAAGTAGCACTTATTCTATGCCTAAGAAAGGCAAGTTTTTGTTTATCTTCATATATTTATATTAAGGATTTTTTGTTTTTTATAGACATACTCCTCTCAAATTTCAGTCTCCCATAAAGCAAAAGGCTTTGGATGGCATTGTTACAATTAATGTTAGACAAGTATATAATTGTACTGGGATATGGTTAGTTATAGTGGCACATGACTAAACAGGGATATGGATATAATGACAGTCATTAATAAAGTAAGCATGCTGGCTCAATTCCTTATAGGTGAATAATCTTCACCATAACATTGCATTTTGATGAGCATGCATATTGAAAGCAATATTGAAATTTGATATTAAGGTTGAAATAATTATATTTGCATTTAAAATATTACAGCAACTGCACTTCCAAAATTGGGAATAATGAGCATGCATTTTTCTGAATGATGAATTAAATGGTACTGCAATTTCATATATTAATAGTCTTCTAAAAGAAAACTGTCTAGTGAAAGACCAAATTTTAAAGCTGAATTCTGATATTTATGTGTTTCCTCTAAAAAAATGTTTAGATTTAAAAAAAGAAATATTTATTATAATAATGAAAAGTAAATATAAATTATTGAATAGTATTATATATATTTGTGATACATTTACTAAATTAAAGCAAAGAACTGTTAGACCAATAATTAAGGTGCAATTAATGCCATATGCTGTATGTTTATTTCATCTTTTTGTATCTATATATCCATCAATTAGTCTGAAGATTAAAGAGATTATATTTATTATGACAGTTAGCCAACAATGTGGAAATAGGTCTTCAGTGGAAAAATAGAAACAAAAATTCACATTTTTCCTTCAACTTGTCATTACTCCAAGCAGGAAAATCATGTTCTTTATATGTCACAGATAAGTCTATATATACACTTTAAATTTTGGAATACCCTTTTCTTCTACTTCTACACTGGGGATTGCTGGTTTTTAAATTGCTTTTTTTCCTCTTTTCTTCAAACCTTAAACTGAGAAGAACCTAGAATATCACCGGTAGTTTTCATTTTACTGAGAAAGTTCTGATATTTGATTCATTCTGCTTCAAACATCTAAAAGAAGTTCTAAACATAAATTTTGGAAATACAATTTTCTCATCTAGGAAGTGCAGGCAAGAATGAGATGAGAATTTAGTATTCATTATGTTGATGCAATAAAAATGTTTAAAGAAACCAGTCATTTCAAGGAATGTGAAATTAACTGAGTTTCTTAGGCATTGTTAGCAGTAGTATACATTTGCACAACTACTTGGGTGGGAAAGTTGGTATCCTCTAAAATTAAATGTTTACAGGGCATATACATATTTTGTTTTCATTTTTAATTTATTAATTATATCAATGGGAACTTGTTTGGCAAATGATAATGTAATTCATATACCAGGGATTATAATTATTCTAGTTCTATGCATTTGAGACAAATCAGTTCTTAGAATTCCAGGATCACTAGGCAACCAAGTGGGTGTCATATGACTACAGCATACAAGACTAAGAGAAAACAAGAAAATGCACAGGAAAAGGTTTATTTTGATAGAGATACTATATAGGTAGAGTACGCTTGCTTCATAGAATTTTACCATTGACTTCAAGAAGAAAAGAAAAATGAAGAAAGATGTAATGATAATTATTTACCAGTGGTTGCATGAGGTGGCATATATTATCATAACCAACCAAAATTGAAAGACTCATCACTGGGAAGTTTTCTGTTTTATATATTTGGAAGATAGGGAGTTCTGTCTGGATACACAGGAAAGATATATCTGTCTTTCACATATCATGGTGATTATCTGCTAATTACATTATCTAAATGATCATATTCCACATTTAAGACAACATAAGCAATTATGTATAAGACAAAATGGTCTTTGAAGGGGAAATGACAAAATGAGTAGAATTATTAAAAATTAGAATCATTAACTAAAAGAAATCCAAAAGAAATATTTCACCAAGTTCCTTACAGTTGGTAATTTGTAAAAGAGAAAACGAATTGCCATTGGTCAGGTGGGAGATGTTCAGTTGTGACAAAGCTCTTATTTATTGAGCATCTATTAATGTCAAATATTGGGCTAGAGTTTGCAAATTATTTCTTCTAATTCTCATCAATGAAATAGTTATTATTGATCCCACTTAACATGTGAGGAAGCATAATCCACGTGGACTCCAGGAAGTTTCCAAGGTCTAAGGCTAGACTGTAATAGAGCTAGAGTTCTGAAGCACATCTGCTAGATTCTAAGTGACATTTCCATCCCCTGAAGCTGACCCATGCAGTAGTCATGTTGAGTGAATGAAGTAATGAATTTCAGTCTCCACCCCCTCCAAGTTGATCCATTTGCACAGAGCATGGGGTGCAACCTTAGCTCTGTTGCCTACAGCACTGGCAAGTGACCCATTGGGCTTCTCCTTGACCAACTGGGCATCGAGCAGTGCAAAAGCAAATCCCTCCACACAGCTGGGAGAGTCATGCTGTGGACTACTCCTGCATGCAGGTGGGTACATAACTCCTGCGTCCTGTGACCCTGTCTATGTAAAGGGGGTGGAGAGACAAATAAAGCAGCTTAATAACTGTCACTACTAGATAAAGGTGATGATTTGAGGTTAGTAGCAGGCACTCAATAAATATTGCCATCATTATTGCATTGTTATCATTTTTATAGCTACCTCTCAACAATTTATATTAACCCCTCTTTGACTCAGTGTCTTAATGCATAAAATATGGTTTACACTATTCTAATGATCTAAGATTGTCATGATAATAGCATTGCAAGAACCATTCATTTAAATTTTATGGCCAATTGTTCATTAAGTGTTAATAGAACAGGAGAGATAAGTTGTTTTTTTCCTTTTGATGTCATGAAGTTAGATTACAATTATCTTGCAGATGTTGGATATTGTGTATTTTATTTGCCTCTCATCCTTACTAGCTTCCTGACAAACCCAGACTTACCGAAACTCTTCATCCTCGTTAAATAATATAGCAGTTTATCTAAATCTCCTGTTGACAAAATTCATCTTTCCAATTGCTTCTTGTGCTTTAGATCTATTTTCAAGATCATTCCTTGCTCCTTCTATCCTGCATAGTGCTTCTGAATACTCAAGTTTCCACTAAATCTCACCCATGACCACACCATTTGGCAATGACCAGTTTCCTATTTTTGTATTCATTTATCTTACGATCTTATGATCTTATCATATTGGTGTTTGAAACCAAAGACTATCTTTTCATACATCTTAATACTTACTGCAGAACCTAGTCCAGCACCTTGCATAAAGTAGAAGGCTAATAAATAATTACTGATGAATAGATTCATGTACATTATCTATGAAGTCAGTCATTCTTATAACCAGCACTGTAAGAAATCTTTAGAAAATTAAATATCATAGTCTTAGCACCCTATAAAATGTGGCACTATTTCATGCGGTAGATAAAATATATACTGAAAACTCACTTAAAGTCCAAAAAAGATTAGTTCATGAAAGACATATCTGTGATAAGTTAGTGAAATGAAAATAATTGTTCTGAAGGAAGACTTCACATTATGGATGATAAATTTGCATTTCCTGTGAAATGTCTTTAGAGCTATCTGCCAGAAAGGATATTGGATGCATAGGTCTAAACTCAGATCATATTTATGTTCTCATAACTAAGTTGGCATTGTAAAACATTGTACACAATTCGCAGCTCTTTATAATATTACTATTCTCAGATACTTGAAATAAAATATATGTGAAATATATACTTACAAATGAATATAACCTTCCAGATCGAAACACAAAATCTACTTTTAAAATGACCTATTTTTTCTGACAATTGGGAAGCATATATTAGAAAGACATCTATATATAATATTTAAAAATTTTTTTCTTTCTACTGTCACTTATAAAAGTCACTTATAAAAGCACTATTGAATCAAGGATAAAAGAATTTGAATATCAAGTATGTGGGTGGTATGATGTGGAAGTAGAACTTGGGCCATGTGCTCATGTAAACTTCTTTAGATCTGAGATCCAGAAATTGGGGTTTTTTGAAATGAAAATAGATACCATTTGCCTTAGAAATACATCAAGATTGAGTTGCCTATTTAACCTACTAAACTTGTAAATGAATGTGCTATAATGACAGTGTTTTCATTTTTTAAAAATTCATAATAAATGCTATTTGGATATTCTTTCCTACCCCCAGCCATAAACACACATATTGCACTAATAACAAGATGTGGGAAGATAATTTTAAATAGATTTTAAAACTTAATTTCCTAAAATAATACAGTCTAGGGGCTTGTCTTCGAGGTTCATGTGGATAGGTGAAAAATCTGTCAACATAATGTCTGCTCTCAGCATTTTTCCTAAGGGCAATTTGCTATTTTGTTTGCTATGTAATTATTTTGCTATTTTTTTTCTGTTGGTGTGCTTTAATTTCATTTAGAAATCTGAGGATAGAAAAGTATGATTATTTAGATTCTCTCTTAATACAAACAGTTTTGTGGTAAAGACTATGAATTCTCTTTGATAAACATCTGTTTATAGCTGAAGAAGTGTTATTTAGTACAGAATTTAGTATTCAACAGAAAAAGCAGTTTATCTAAGAAATGCTTGTTCCCTTGTTTGCTTTTACTTTCTTGCCAGCTTGATGTATCTATATTGCCTATTTGTCCTTTGTTACTGTCAAGACAGCAAATTTTTATCTGGAGCAGATGGTATAACTGCCATTGTTCAAGTGCTTAACATTCATTCTGCTGCAGGGAATTTTTATCATTAAACCTCTAATCTAGCAATATTATTAAACTGAAACTATGGGCTGTTCTTTCTGGGATTCAACCTTTGTTATATAACTGAACACAAAAATATATATATTCATATCATGAACATTGTATCAAAATGTATTTGATTATTTCATAACAAATCACTGTAAAGATTTGTTTTGTTAAATTAATTTAGAGTGTGATCGTGGGGAAATGTTATGAAATCTTACACCTGTTTCTTTGGCTAATTTCTATATAATTTATTTCAAAAGAAATTAAAAATAATGATATGTGTCTTGATACTTTCTGAATAAAGTATTTATATTTATACCTACTTTTAAACTTCCAATGTAGGCCATTTTATCTACAGCATCTAACAGCACACTACCACATCCACCCCATATAGAAAGTCATCAGATTTCACAATTTTATCATCAGAAAAGAATCACAGAGTATGCCATTTTCTTCACTTTCAGCCAGATTTCCAATATTAGAATGATTGCAGTTGGGCCAACAAATGTTTGCAATTAGCTTTATTTTTACAAGTTTATAAACTAAGGCAACAGTGATTATTTTGTGAAAATATCCATAACTTTAAAAGATATGTACCTGCATATTCAGTGAATAGAATTCCATAACTTGCCCTCAAATTTTCAGTGATAAGTGTTTTAGAAACAATCCCACTCATTACAATAGGGTAAGTTGTAAACAGTATTCCATAATTGGGACCCAGACCTGGAATAATTCTCACTGAACATGTTGACCATGTCAATGATTATTGGGGTCAAAATATATTCAGTCTGTTCATGAAGTCAAAATTTATGCTTATGACATTCAGATCAATAGTATTTGGATTTCTTCAACTCTAAAAAGTGTCCCTAACTCTTTAACTCTAAAAAGTGTCCCATGGATGCTGTTACATGTTTATTCTATCTCATATATTCTCATAAAGCTAAAACTTACATGCTGACATGTTAAGAGAATTGTATACTAATATCCCACAACCATAGGTGTATTTAAATTTATAAATGATGCAAGAAATATGCATGGAATTATTATAAAATAACCCCAAATTCATTGTATAAAAATTCCATATTCGTGTACAGATATAAGTACTGTAAGAACTCAGAGATAGTTCAATGCTGTGTAAAAAGGTGTTGTACACATAAGGTTTAGAGATGGAGATGAATATAGTTCAAAGATGAGTAGTCAAAATGGGGAATAATCAAGTAGAAGATGTGGGTGGTAGAATAATTGATAGGATTCAGAAATTTTAGCTTTTCCCTGATTCTGCCACTGATTGATTCTGTGTTACTGAGTAAATTACTTCTTCCCTGTAGTTGTACTTACTTCATCTGTTAAAAGAGAGCTAGCTGGATTTTTCCATTTTCAGTTATTTACTGTGAGACTGCTTTGTGCATAATACTCTGCTAAGTAATATAAAATGATTGCTAGTGCTTCTTTCCTACTCTAGCTTCTATGGCAATCACATCCATCACTAACATTTCCAGTGACATCTAGTTCTAGTTGCTTTGAGATCTCAAAGCATAGTGTTCTTCACTGTGCAAAAGAACATTTCTTGCAAGGAAGTGAATCCAAATCAGCAAGTATTTGTAGTGTTAAATAGATTTGAAACCTTTCCTAGAATGTGTCTTTTATTTCCTAATTGGATTAGGACAAAAGTAATGTAGGATTAATTCCATATTATAAAGATGCAACTCAAGAATGATAGGGGGCTCTGCCAGAAAAAGCTAAACTTGGCATGTAAAAATTTCCATCAGGCCATGTGCAGCAACATGGATGGAACTGGAAGGGATTATGCTCAGTGAAAGAAGTCAGAAATAACAAGGAAAATATTGGATGGTTTCACTTATAGGAGGAATATTGGGAAACCAAAGGATAAGGGGGAAAAAAAAAAAACAACAGAACTGACAGGCAAATTCTAGATCCAAAACATACAGCAGGGGAGGGAAAAGCACAAGGACTGTTTACGGGTCATGTTGGTGATGGGAATTTTGCATGAATTACACCAAGGGTATAAATCAAATATTGTACAAAAATGAACAACGATGTAAGAAAATTAAAAAATCACTACCATCATGTTCTAAGTAACTGAGGCAAACACACCTGAAAATTATGGATGCTGTATACTGGTCTCTCGTGCTACTACTTACAGCTAAGGGATATTTCATCTTGCTCTACCCACCTGACCTCAGGAAGCTTGCTCCCATCTCTAGTGTTAATTACCTGTCTAGAGATACTATGCTATCTAGAGTGAGTTTTAACTATTGAACATGAAAATCCTACCAACTTTAAGAAGCTGAACTGTCTTCTGTGAATCCAGTTGGCTAAAGGCTACAAGACCATGCCCCTTTCTATATTGTAGGGAGTGGGGAAATATCTCTGCCATGAGAGTGGATTGCACACCAATTTTGATGATATATATATATATATATATATATATATATATATATATATATATATATATATATATATATATATGGATGCTTTACTTCATTAACTGGAGAAGTTAGAGATAGAGCTAATGTAAAATATATTTGAGGAGCAGGAAATTACTTTAACTGATCTGTAATTATATGGTTTGATAGAAGTAGTTATACTTATTAATGTGTAATATACTTATTAATATTAATGTGGGTCTTCATATCTAAACACTAAGCTGATAATCAAAACTTTCAGCTTTATAACGTATTAAAAACAAAGACAGATTTTTTGTGTGTGTAAAAGTGAAAGGATACTTTTACATCCAGCTGGAAGTCTACCTTACTAATATTTACCTTATCTTCATAGTAATGAGACATAGTGATGGGGTAAGGGACATAGTGGTAGGGAATGAAATGGAGAGAAGTCAAGATTTCATGGAGAAGTGTTGAGCGAATATTGAGCATAACAGAAAAAGTAGGGGTTCTAGTAGATATTTGGTCATAAATGAGGACTTCCAAAGAGCAAATTATTGAAATTTATTTTCTCCATTTTACTCCTTTACACACAGAATACAAGTAAACATTACTGTAAGGAGTTTTACCTAATTTTTTTTTGTTTAGCTAGCCATGGGAATAGAAACTGAAGTTATTCCAAGAAATATTTTAGTAAATACTTTCACTAGTAAAATAAAGTGAATTCTAAGTGAATTCTAAGTGTTAAGAATTTTCTACTAGCTTTCCACACAGTCTAATTGAAATGTTTATACTTTCAGTGTATTTTTTCTAAAATGCATCCACTTTTGCATTGTAATCTATAAATGTATTAAGACAGTCACATGAAGCATTAAATCAGAGATATGAACAGCTGAAAATTAACTGATAGAAACTGGAAATAGAGCTATAAGTTATTCATTGGTAATCTGTCTTTCAAATATACTGCCTGTGAATTTTAAGTCAGTTTTATTTTGCCAGTCATATTATTTTAGCATCTCAATTTAGAAAGCAGTTAACTTTAAAAACTTCAGACAAAAAGGATGAAATAGGAAAAGAAAAAGCACAAGCCATATGGAGTGATTTGAATTTGACAGTGTGCTGAAATATTAAGTTGCAGATATATCTGCCTAAGTGTATGTTTAAAATAAAGGCCAAATTTGAAAGATTATTTTGAAAGTCAACTCAATTATTTCAGGCTCTAGAAGCAAACACAATTCAGACAGCTACTCATTGTGTGTGTTTCTATTTAATCATTGTTTTCACAAAATAAGAACATAGTCCAAATTCTAAATCTTATCCCAAAATTTCTAGTGATTACTAACACCTTACACAGCTGTTGCCAGGCAATGGACAAGAGAAGGAAAATAAAGATGCTCATTCACACTGAGGTCTTGAAGTCATAGAAAACCCAATAAGGTGAGACTCTGAACAAGGCAAACATTTTTAAAAGGCAGTGATAGGCTTCATTTTTTTGCAACTGAAGGAAGAAAAAAAAAAACAAAAAAGAAATTAAACCAATTTGAGACTACCAGATCCTTTCTTCCTGATGAGATGTGAACTTTGCTGGGTGGGAAAGAAGAGTAAGAATAACAATCTGTGTGATGCTTTAGAGCAACTGGTGTGGTTCTATATTAAAGTGAGAGAGAACTTAGCTTTTCTCAGGTAGAATGAAAAGACTGATTACATGAATGTTTCACTGATTTTCCAAAACAAAGCTGATAGAATTTCAGAAAAAAAAAAAAAAGCAAAGGATCACTTTCTTAGATGAGTTGAGGTGAACCTACTGATACTCCTAATCACGTATTGCAAACAAGTTGAGAGTAGGCAACAGAATAGCCTGAGTACAACAGCATTCAGTACAATATTGGAAATTCATAATTAAAGACTGAAGTCTGTCAGTTTTAGTACACTCAAATGGTAATTTATCAGCATATCTGTTGCTGCCCATTTTTCAAATGCAAAGGCATGTAAAGTTATATTCCCAGGACTTTAGGTTAGCAAATATAGAGATAAAATGTATCGCAGATGAACTTCTTGTACTTTACACCTTTTAAAGTGGTATTTTGTAATGTTTCTGATCATAAACACTACATTCTATCATTACATTTTGTGACATGTTTCAGTAATATTTTCAGGGATTTAACAATATCCTTATTGATCTTTAATATGTCTGGGTTTGCTTTTACTTAAACAGCTCTATAAATGACCATCTATTCAATACATTATTTTTATTCTGAAATCAAAATTAAGTGGTTTTCTTGTTGCAAAAAATTAGTTCTATAAATATTTGATCAACCTGTTCTGCATTTCTATTAAGATGATAAAATTATAGGAAGTAAACATCTCAAATGTGATTTACTGGTAACTGAATTGTAAATTTTGTTAAGTCGAATTGATAAATTCTTTTGATGTTTGGTTTTCAAAGGAAAACATCATGATTAGAGATTGCACACATTTGTTAGGGGATGCTCAGCCTTCTTCAGAAGGATGGGTTCTGCTATTGTATAAAGAATCCTGGTTTCTTCAAATAATATTTTCAATCTAAAATCTAGGAGGCAGGTGCTCACTTGTCCTCCTCCATGCTTACAAAATACAGGGAGGAGGCCATAGTGGCAACTGCCACCATGATTGATTTCCTTGGGATCAAGATTGACAAGCTGGTTGTAATTGACGCATGGAGGACTCTCTCAGAACAGTGCAACTGTTAGGTTAAAACTCCTCGAGGTAGAACAAAGTAGTAATGTTTTGAAATCCTAAGATTTTGAATATTTTTTCATGCCATTTCTTTTTCTAAACAACACAATTGACATTTAAGCCCTGTGTTGTTCACATTTATAAAGTTGAATAATAAAATACATACCCACAAATGAAAATAGTGATCAAATAACTGAGATTCTTTAGTTCCATTTTGTAGTGAACCTTATATAATGTTAGCTGAAAAATTTGTGCAGAATTTAGTTAGATGTAAGAAGATTCATATATGGATATTTTACAAACTTCCTATCCTTGAGTTTGAAGTATATTATGGGTTAAATTCAAGTCATGATATAAAGTTAGTAAATAGACTAACTTTGACTATAATTAGTTTAGTCTAACTAAATTAGAATAATTTTGACTATCAAAATTGATGCTTGAAGTAACTTCAGTGTAGTAGAAGTGTAAAATAATAGGCACTATAAAGTGAATATAATCATAACCAAATTATGAATTTATTAATTTTTTATTCAACAACTATTTAACACATTATATTTACAAAGTTCCTCTATTCACAAGGTATTCTTATTGAAAATGATTTCAGCAACCTAGTGATGGTGGTAAACATTTTCAATTGATTGTTGATATATCTGCAAATCATGAAAATAAGGTTGGATAACAGCACTCTTTACATTTCTGTTAAATGTATTTTATCCTTGCTTTGAATCAAAAGATGAATTATATATATATATATTATGAATAATTAATGAGTAATAATAATAAAGGAGAGCTTCTATAGGACATGAATCTCTAGCTAGAATGAAATAAAGGAAGTAGAATGTTAAAGATTTTGCCAAATCAAAGTAACCATTTGCAAGATCACAGGTAGAATTTTGTCTACATTTCTATTTTAGAAGATTTCACTCCCATACTTTATCGAAGCAACAAATGAATATGCAAAAACAAATAAATACATATGCAAAGACAAATAAGATAAATATGCAACAGCAAATAATAAAAATGCAACAAATAATGTATATTTTGAAATTACTGAAACTTACTTTGAAATAATACAAACATCTTTTGGAGATTAAATAGATGTCAGGCTTTATGCTAAATGCAGTAAAGACAAAAACATACTCTTTGATTCAGATAGTTTGATTCAAATAGTTTGATTCAAATAGTTTGAGTTTTGTTTAAAAATAGCACTTTTTCCTTGTGTATTTGATTACATCATATTTGGTTTCATTGTGCTTTCTATTTTTCTTGTTACCTAAATTCAACGGATTACGAGTTCATTGGTTGTAGATACTTTTACTCATGTACATAGTACCTAGATACACTAACTTATAAATTTCAAAACTGGACTTACATTTTCCCTCAACAAAGTACTGTTCTCTGCTTCTCCTCAGTCCTTATACTTAAAAACATGAAATAAGGGTTCTTTTTCTCTGTTGGAAGCTCTTCAGATGGGATAACCATCGTTAGTACATTATTTGTAAAATATAATAACCAACCTAATGAAATACTGAGGATGATTTTCTAACTAACACTTACACTGAAGGTTTCTCTAATTAATTATATTTTAAAGTAAAAAATTCCTTGTTCCAAACTTGACCAGATGAAAGTGGTAATCCATATAATATGAACAAGGGAAAAATTAATTTTATTTCAATAATTTGAAGTTTCCTTTTTTCTCTTGACAATTGCTCTTTTGTATCTTTAAATTGCTCCCAGAACAGGAGGTATGACTATATTTCCCAGCAGATGATAATGGAAAAAGTCACTGAGACAGGATATGTTATGACATTGCAACAGGGCGTGGTATTCACTCAGGCAGCGATAAAATAAATTGCAATAATGTCTATATATCTTTGGAAACTTCAAACTTGCATTTTCATTGTTTAGTTCTTATTACTGAAATTATGTGAGAAAAAATTCCATATCAACTAGAAAGGAGGGAGCTGCTGTAAATTCCAACTGGAGTTTTTTTTTATTATATTAATATATTTTATTATACTGATATCTATAACAAAAGTTTTTTTTAAAAATTCAAGCAAGTGTCTCATCTTGAAACTACTGTGGAAATATGCAATGTAGGTATAGATCATTCAGAATAATAGATGGGACATTCATATATGTATGTTTTTATGCGTTTATTATATATTTACTTTTTAGTTATTATTTCTTGGTGGTTGTCTTGTTTGCAAGTTTACTATGTCTGAAAGATAATTCTCTAGCCTCTGTGTTTCTTTTAAAAAGTGTATGATGCTGTAATTTATGATATTGGACTACAAAAGCTTTTATGCAAATTAGTTTTTAAAATAATTTTCGAATATTTATTCTTTCACTTTGATATACTTACACCAATACTAGAGTTTCTCTTTAATGACAATTCATAGCTTCATATAGGCTTCAGTTTTACAGACTTATATATCAACATGCATATACACTACATCTTTATCATCACCAAAATCTACTTTTCATCCATCCATTGACCCTTTTTACCCAATTTATCCACCCCTTCTTCCACCTTCCCTTATAGTAACCACTACTTTGTTTTGTAGTCTAAATGTTTGGCTTAGTTTTATTAACAAATTATTTTTTTATATAGAGATAGTTCTTTTGTTCATGAATCTTCATTTTACTAGTGACATATTTGTTTTCTTGTTGACTATAAATTTTAACCTACAACAATGATATAATAATTGACCCCTGGTCTTTTCCATATTGATGTTACTACTAAGTAAATCCGGAAATAAAATTTAGCAATGAATTTTGTAAGACATCACACATTTTCCAAGAAAATAATTAGAATTTAGCAGATTTGTTTTAAGTTGAAATAATGTTATCACTGAAGCAGTGCTGTTCTGTGTGAGTGGGATTCCTGGACAAATACTTTTTCAGCTTATATTTTAGTGTTCACAAGAACAGCTAAATATAGAAGGGGGGAATGATTTTCCCTATACCTTTCTAGATTATTATTTTTATATTTTTTTAGACTAGGTCTCGCTATTTTTGCCCATGGAACTAAGGCTTACAGACTCAAGCAATTCCGAGCCTCAGCTTCCCAGTTAGCTAAGATTACAGGTGTGTACCACCACGCCCAGCTATTTTTTGGGACTAGGTCTTGCTATATTGCCCCGAGTGGGGCTCAAACCACAATCCCTAACCCCAGCCGCTTCATAGGCTATAGCTTACAGGTATGAGCCACCATGCCTGGCTTCTTTCTAAATTCTTGGCATAATTCCTGTGATAAAAGTCAGATTAATGAAAGGAAAACAATTTTGACGGTTAAAAATATATTTTTTATTTATGTTTTATTGATTCCATGCATATATATCGACAATGCAAGTATCTGTGTATATGTGTGTGTGTATATATATATATACATATATATATATATATATATTACAACATTGTCTACCCCGAAGTTCTCCCACCACCTTATCACCCATGAAATTTCTCAGTCTTTTGTGCCCTCCCCTCCCCCATTTTCTTCCTCCTTCCCATCTCTTGCTCTGTTTCATTTCTATATTTTTGGCAGTTTTATGTTTTTCTTGTCTGTTTGTCTGTTTTTCATAAATCCCTCAAATAAGTGAGACCATCGCATATTTCTCTTTTTCTTTCTGACTTATTTCCACTAACATGGTTCCTTCTAGCTCCATCCATGTTGCTGCAAATGACATAAGGCTGTCTTCTTTGATTGATGCATAATATTTCATTGTGCAAATATACCACATCTTTTTCAGACATTTGTCCATTTTGGTGCATTTAGGTTGTTTCTATATCTTGGCAATTGTAAATAGTGCTACAACAAATATGCACATACAGGTGTCCTTATGAATTAGTGTTTTTATACCCTTTGGGTAGATTCCTAGTAGTGGGATTGCTGGGTCAAATGGTAGTTCAATTTCCATTGTTTGAGGATCTTCCATAGTGACTGGCAACAGACATTGAAAGTATAAAAGGCATATAAAATCAGAAAGAGAATTACACAGAGGAATCTTGAAGAATTAATAAAATGGAAACAACCATGACTAGCACAATTGGAAGATTGTATAAGCAGTATGAGAAGAAAAATTTCCTTCTCTTCTAGTCTTTTAGGCTAATAATTAAGTTGACATAATGCAGATTAGCAAGAGAAAAACAAATTTAATTTCATACATATGGAAACCCCAATAATAAAAACACTAATGTATGAGACTCAGAAAAGTGACTGCATCAAATAAATTTATCTCTATAACAAGGAGGTGATTATTTTGTGTAATATTAAAAAGGCAAAAGAGTTTGACCTTGAAATATTAGATTAATAACAAAATAGGAAGGCTTGTTTAAACAGCATTCTTAGCCATTGAATTCCATATCTCTGATGATAAAGAGGATACCATTCCATGGGAGTTTTGTTTCCTGCTTTCAGGAGGAGAAAGGGGAATCAGTATACCCTTCTTGAACTAGCTGTTTCCTAGTTAACTTTAATTCAAATTAATTAAAACACTAGAGTGGCACATTTTGGAGTGGTTTACTCGTTTCTGCTTCAATGTACTTTGTATACTATGAGAATACAAAAGATAAAATTAGAAAAATGCCAAAAAATTAGTGATTTATGCAAATACAGGATTTAAAGATTTAATGGTAAAAAAAAGTTTTTTATGAAAAACAGTGAATATGGACCATTTTTTATGACTTATATTAGTTACTAAATCTTTTTCTAAAACAAGCTTGGGGGAATTATTTTAAAATGTGGTAATCAGGGAATCTAAAACCTAGAAATATAACAGTATAGGTAATCTGATGTGCGTTAGATGCACATTAATTGACCACCTTTACACCTGTCTTTGAATCAAGAAGTACAAGGTATGACAGACAATTGTGGATGAACTGGAAATACAGATTTGTGAATGCTATGTGCCAAAGAAGATATGATTGCTTCTTTTCTATGAGCAATCAAAAGTTCTAAGGATTTATATCTTTCTTTTGATTTTAAAAGATTTGTATGGAGAAGAATTTATGAGCATTATTTATGTCTTCAAATTAACCACAGCTCCTCTTCAAATAATTAATATCTTTATTTGTTGGCCAACAATACAACAGCAGTATCTGTTCTTGTGGGTTTTTGATGATTAATTTGTTTATATTACACAGAGAAACACAGTATTTATCTTACTGTTAATTGCATCTTTTTTTGAAGGAATATTTTGGAGTTTATTGGGGAGGGGAGGAAAGGATAGAGAGTACGTCAAAAAGACTTTCAGCTATTGATGTAGCAATAGAGAAAATGTAGTCTTTATTTCTCTTTGGTTTTAGGAAGACTTATATAGCATCAACATTAAACCACTCCCTCATCAAATGACCTGTGAGGAATGGGAGGCATGGCTCTATTCACAAATAGAATAGCCCCATAATTTTGGGCAATTGTATATGAAATGTACATAGCATAGCCCTAACATGTCTTTTCATTTGCAGATCATTTACAAGGTAAAAGAAACTCCAGGTGGTACTCAGTTGAATGTAACAAGATGATTCAGGTATCACTTGGTCAACTCTGAATGTTGGTTTTCAGTTCATTGTAACACATCTTGTCATGGTTAAAACTATCCATTATCTTTTTATCTCAACTCCTTACCATGACTACAACACCTTAATGACAGAGTCCCAGGAATTTCTCTCTAGTCTAATCTGTAAAACGCATTCATTATTCCACAACCAGAATGAGTCACACCCACTTCAAGTCATTTACACTAGATATTTTCTGTGGAACAATTTTCTCCCAGATTTTCAAGGGACAAATATTTCTCATTTTTCAAGTCTAATGCTATATGAATGTTATATGTCACTGCCTCCAAGAGTTCTACCCTGACCACCTTACCCAAACCACTCACCTCCACCTCTCATCTTTATCTGCTTTATTTTTTTCCACAACATCGTTATCATATAAAAATTAACTTAGTTGTTGACTTCCTTATTATCTTTCTCCCTGCCCTTCTTATGCAAACTCCATTTAAAGAACTTTATCTGCTTCTTCACAGCTGTATAACAATCAAACATTTTGTACGTCTATTGAATTAAGAATGATAGATAACAAAAATGGAGCTCAGTCAGCTAATGAATTTAGTCTTAGTTCCAATTCAGAACAATGGATTTAGATAATATTGTAAGATTTAGAAAGATTTATGAGAGCAGATATAAAGATGATGAAGAGATGAAAAACCAGGACTTAGAGAAAAGAGAATGTTAGAAATGGAGCTGTACTATTCCAGAGTCAGAATCCATTACAGTTGCTTGCTTTCTACCATTTACAGAGCACATTTGTATGTACAAACTCTGTTAGCCTTTTACATAATATCTAAATTTTTTATTAACATCACTACAGGTATAGAAACGGTGGCACAAAGAATTTAACTGACTTATCTACAATGACATAGTTATAAGATATAAGATTTCATGTCTCATATCCTTTATAGTTTCATGTCCAATTTTTCCCTCCATAATCCACCTTTGGTTTAGTCTACAAATCAAAGAATTTCATTGGGATGTAATAAAACTGTCTCTTATTAGGGTTTGTAAATATTTATGAGTTATCTCAAATCATTCTTAGATAACCTTGGAATTCATCTGGAAGAGATAATCATCTATCTGGTGTGAGTTGGAAGAGGGTACAAGGTATGACTGAAGAGTGAGAGAGTACGTTGAAATGGTCTCTTCAAGTTCTAAGAATATACACCTCTATACTGGCTTTTGGCTGATCAAAATAAATAATTTCAAATATATTCAATATTTCAATTTTGACCAAGTGATAGTACCTCTTGAGCTTCCATCACAACTGGACTTGGCTCTACGATGTGCTCATTGCATGGGCTGTGTATATTCTTATTCAATACCCAGAGCGTGCAGTGTGAACATAATAGAGATTGAAAGATCGCCCAAAGGGTAAAATACTTTTTACTTTCTGAAAATATTCTCTCACTTTAAACATTTTTGCTTAACTTGCTTCCAAACTCTTAATTCTCAAATCTAGATTCCAAATTCATCTAGAATCTGCATATTGCTTCTATTTTTATAATAGAATTTTGTATTCATCATTTATTTAGATTAAAAGTTTGAAAAATTTCTCATGGGAAGCCAAAGTTGACTTTCAGTAACAGAAGCATTCTTGAAATAGAACTATAGAAATCACATTTGGATGAACATAATTGTTATGATTTTTTGATATTTTATTGAAATGTTTGATGAGACATCAGATGCTCTCTATTTACTGTTGATCATTGCAAACTTCACAGTGTGATTTTACCCTACAATAATACTGTAAATAGTTCATCTTGTGATCAGTTAAATGGATTTTTTTCTCAGCATATTTATGTATTTCCATGAATTCTAATATTTTTAAATGAGAGTCTATTGCTTCAATAATTATAAATTGATCAGATATTCTTCAGTTGAAATAGGAAAAGAAATTCCCCAACATATTATAATTTGTTTCATTTCAAAGCTATGTGATATTTGCAAAACAGTCCAATTATAAAATGTAGTTGCTCATTCTGACTATATTCCTTATAATTAGAAAATATTCCATTATTATTTTAGGAGACATCTCCTTGTTTTTATTAGGAACCAAGTTTGGAACTTAAGACAACTAACAGTAATGTAAATATTTAAAGTGCTTACTAAGAGACACAATTCACAAAGGGATAAAAATTGTTACAGACCAAAGAAAAATAACAAAAATTCACTTCAGTGAAACTATAAATAGAACAGAGGTGGAAAATTGGTTTATAGAAAAAAGATAAACTTTAAAAAATGCTGATGAGAAATATTGGGACATTTTCTATAATATCAAAACATGCTAATGGTGTATATTTTCAAAGAAAATGTCAGAATATAGTCAGCACATTGTGTTTCTTCATGCCTGGCATATAGCAGGTCCTCAATAAGTATTTGTTGAAAAAATAAATGAGCCAACAAGTCTTATTTGAGCACCTGTTATGTGGAGGATAAAAAACTACGACCCAGAGAGAGCTATGGTCTAATATGAGAGAGAAGAAATTTAAGGTGAATGCAAAAATGACAACCATATAAGAAAGTGCATGATAAGAAATAAATATACACGAAAAGGTCAGAGGAAGACCAGATCATTTCCCACCTGGGACAGCTTTAGTCCCAGAATTTCTAAGAACAAATTGAGCAAAACTATTTGTTTTAGAAAGAATACTTGGTCAATATTACACAAAAATAAACTACTCACTATTATTATTATTATTACTTTTTGAGACTCAGTCTCGCTATTTTTGCCCGTGGAACCGCAGGCTCTCGTTGCCCGGGGTACCACAGACTCAATAATCCCCAGCCTCAGCTTCCCAGGTAGCTGGGATTACAGGCACGCGCCACCAAGCCAGCCATTTTTTTGGAACTAGGTCTCTCTACCGGCCCCAGGCGGGACTCGAACTGCGATCCCTAGCCCTGGCCGCTTCATAGGCTGAAGCTTACTACTCTCTATTATTATAGAACATTCAACAAATTAAATGCAACAAATACTAAACTACTAAAACTCTTCTTACACTTACCCATTTTTAGAAAATCCATCTCTCTTATATTAGTACAATATAAAATAGTACAAGTTCCTGAAAATCATTTTGTCTCTTGATATTTGTTCCCCTTTTTATGTGTTATGTACACCAAATCTATTGTAGTGTATTTAAAATGTTTTAGTAATTATTGATAATTATTTTAAATTTTTGGCTAAACTTTAACCCTAAGTTATTAAAGGTTAATGCAAATTAGGAAATTAAGACTAGCTGTTTCTAGTATGAAAACATAACCGTTTTTCTTTCAAAGAAGATTAAAGTCTTTCCTATTTGCCTTCTTATTTCTTTTTAGGTCATCTTTGTGAGAAGTAGTTGGTACTGGGAAAAGTTGGATTGCATCAGGATAGAGATAGAGGTGTTAGAAGTAAAGCAAGCTGATTGTTCCACAGGCGATACTTATGCCTATCTTGTGAGTCCTATGAGTATCACTTGGATTCCAATCATTTTCTCACCCCTTTCATACAACTTGTCCCTAATCCATTGTCCTATTTATCAGATAGCATCTAGCTCTACCCATTCTTTTTCTTCTTCTGTTTCTTGTTCTTTCTTCTTTATTAAGGTTAAGGGACATTGCAATCAAGCAGGTTTTGATCAGCATTCTATATCAACTTGTTAACACAGTTCATGGGTTTAAATGGGCTTTCATATAAATGTTTATTGAATAAATTGATAGCCACTTGCTCTGGAAAGGGGAATTATGGAAATATACCAATATCAGAAACACAATTGAGAACATCATACTAAATTCTTAGAATAAACATTGTAAACTGAAAAAGAAGTCAAATGCCTGATTTTGTTCACAATTTTGGAATATTTCTTCTAATATTCTACCCAATAGTGCTAAGAAGATCAAAGGCCTACCTGACACACTCTCCTTTGACACTCATTAGCTGCATAACATTCAGCTTGTAAATTAGCATTCTGAACTTCAGGTTTTTGTAATATAAAATGTGACTAGCATTATCTTGTGTGTGTGACAAGCAATGGATCAAATGAGAAAATCTATTGATTGAAAATATTCTGCATAGAATTGTGAATATCATTTTAAAAAATAGATGTAGAAAAATGCATGTGTACCCTTTGCTCCTTTCTTTTTACTTAAAACTAATGTTATTTTAATTAATGCCACATGAGATTCCAGAACCCTTCAATTAAAAATAACATGTATTATTTTACTATGTATTATTTTATTATTTTAATAGCATTAATAAACATTACTAGGGAGGTGTTATGAGTTCTTTCAGTAAAATTGGCTATATTTCAGGTACGCAAAATACACATTTACATAACTTCAAATAATAAAACATATTTACATATATAAGTAAGTTTGTATAAATAAGCACTTTACATAATATTAGGCTAGATGCAAACTATTTAAACATTTAATTTCTAAGTGAAAGAAATAGCAAGAACTTATTGCTTGAATACTTTGAATTTTATACCAGGCGACATTTCTAAATGCATTTATGGGAATAGAGGTGAAAATGCACAGGGAAAATAAGAACTCAAGAGACAGAGAGGCAGTTCTCATGAATAAGGCAAGGAAGGAATTAGATGTTATTAAGTATCAAATACCACTAGTAGAAATCTTGGACACTAAGAATTACCAGGCTGAATTCAATCTGATAGGTAACATTGCCAAGAATTTTTCATAAAGGGTGATGTACTTAGATTTTTAAAGTAACAAGACACACAATTTGAATTGTTAGTTCACAGAACTAAACATTGCTATGGGAGCAAGTTACCATTGCCTTTACTTCTTTAAATGTATTAAATGGTCTGGCATATCAACTGTCCAGTTTTGTTAAAATATATTGATAGGTTTAATAGTTACTTTATTGTCTTAATTACACTTTTTCAATGTGATGTCAACCAGTATAAGTGTACTGCTAATGAAATATAGTAATTTTTTTTACTATCTATGTTTTCATAGTTAATATTTAGCATTTTCTATAGTTAGCAAATAACCTTTTTCATTGTTACTCAAATTATTACTTGTTTTGGCACATCAACTAAATATTACTTTACCAAATCTTTTATGATTTATTTTTCACTTACCTCATTTACCAATTCCAAAATAGTAGTTAAAGTCTTGGCTTACTACAACTCTGGAGAAGATCTATCTGTATCGGCTGTCGGAGGCGAGGAGGGGGCTACACATTGTAAAATTGTCTTCTACCTCTTATATTCCTTTGATTCATTTGAATGGATTTTTCGGGAAGAGTCTTGTCCTTTCTCAAGTTGTAATTGTGTAAAACTCTACTCATTTAAATTGACCTGTTAATTAAGGCTGCAAAAATTACTTGCTGAATCACAGCACATTTATTTTGATTATCCCCATCCTGGCTTTCTTCATATTTTCATTATCATTTCAAATATGCATTTAATTTTTGTTTGTGTGGTAATTTTAGCCAACTTACCTTCATTTAGGTCACTTTGTACAGGAAAATGAATTATCTGATTGTTTTATACATTTGATTCATTTCTGATACTGTATATGCTTTTCAATTATCCCAGATCTATTCTGAGCTTCTCTATTATCTTTTCTTAACTTCTTTCATCAAGAAAATCCCTGTAGTTTTTCTACAGGCTCATTTCGTTTTAAGTTATTGTATCAGTGCTCATTATTTAACAAGGAAATTTAATGATGGGGAGAGAAATGAAAAGATAAGCTTGACTTCATTTCCCTACTTCCTATCCCCATTTACACAGAATTCTTCCTACAATATTGCTTCAATAGGGACATTTAGTTAACTGTGCATCTATCATTTATTCATTTATTTTGTACTTATCATTAGAATGAATCTTTGAATAGTTGGTTGAAAATGAGTGATTATTCTATACATTTAATTTTTAATGCAATATAAAAGGCCTTACTCCACCTAATGAAGATTTCATTTTGCCTCACCTTTAACTCCCTGTAGTCTAAAAAATGAGGATATTTTGTTTAATTTGCAAATTAATCTACAATGTTAGATTAGCCAGTTTACTACCCTTTTCATATAGAATCTTGATGCAAACTAGCTTGCAATTTTAAAGTGTATAAATATTTAAGAACAATTTAAATATTGCAAGTCAATGTGTGGTATAGTAACTAAATTATTTCCTTATGCTTTTCCTAAATTTAATTTTCACTTTCTTTTCTTTTCTCTTAAAATGTTACTTAGTGACTAAAAGGGTGATGTGAATAATAGACCTGGCTTACAATAATCTTGTATTACATTCATCTACAGCCAGGCTGTGAAACATTTTATGGTTAGTGGATTATTAAAATCATTGATTTCTTTTTAAAGTCAAACTTTATTAATTAAAAGTGGACATATGTTGGAGATGATTAAGTAAAAACCAAAAGAAAGATATGGGCTTTGGGTAGTATCTTAAATTCCTTTAGAAAGAATAATGCAAATCATAAGCACCAGTGTTTTTTTCCCTTAAAAATATATTTTGCATTTTACAAGATTTCTTAAGAGTGCAACTGCTTGCTGGGCATGGTGGCATGTGCTTGTAAGTGACAGCTTATGGAGTTGCAGCAGGGTCAGGGGATTGCGGCTTGAGTCCCGCCTGGGGCAACACAGCCAGACTTAGTACCAAAAAATAGCTGGGCGTAGTGGCACGGGTCTGTAATCCCAGCTTCCTGGGAAGCTGAGAGTGGGGATTGCTTGAGTCCATGGTACCACGGGCAATGTGAGCCTGGGGTTCTATGGGCAAAATAGCAAGACTTAGTCTCAAAAAAAGAAATGCAACTGCTACATTATAGCAGAGCAGACAAGTAAGAGGAAGGAGATTATTAATTTGATCTTCAAGAATGATTTCCAGCATTGCAAAGCATAAAACGAGCTCTATTATGAAAATTGTTTATAGAAAGCCCATTGCTATTTACTTCAGTCATCAGTTGCTATCAACTATACAGTTGTGAAAAGTTTTAAAATTTTATAATCCATAACATCATTGAAGTGAATATTTGTTTCTTGAATTTTTGAGTGAATTTTGAGTTCTACCAAATACAGGAAAACATCACATTGTAGGGAGCTTAATATTTTCAAATCTGTAAGCAATATATCTAAATATTCATTTTGGTCAATTGATTTTTAACAAAAGATGCTCAAGAATAGTATAAATTCCTAATTACTTACACATGAACTCAGTTCTTTTTGTGAGAATACACTTGATTTCTCTCTTAACTTTTCTAAGATATTGAGAGTAAGATCTAAGTAAATTTTTTTGGAGGAGGTTTCTTTAGTAAATCTTGTAACTTTTAGTGTTCGTTACTGTACATACTTGTAATCTGAATAAATATTTGCATTATTTAATTAGTATAAGAGGAGGATGGATCAAGCATCTCTGCTAGGATGATATTTTTCTTGCTATTCAATTGAATACTTAAAACTTATTTTTTTTACTTCTGAATCATAAAATATATACTGTAGAATACATATTGACTTTTGCTTTGAGGTGTCTGAATGCAGAGAGGACTCTTTGTCTGAACTTTGGAAAACATATGAGAATGCTTGTTATTTATTGTTGCATGTCAAGATTTTAAAGATAGAACCAGAGCTGTTGGAAATAGCATTGAAATCGCATGCAGCATTAATTTCTAGGAAATCAAAGAATTATATTAAACCCAGTTACCTTTGTTTTTTGTTATGACCACAAACTACAACACTCTTCTAAATGTGTATTGCACCCCAAGACAACTACTACAGTCACATTATGTGTCCTTATTACCAACCAGACATATGACCTTGACTGGTAGGCAATGGCATAGCTATTGACTGTTTAAAAGCTCTATAAATCCATAGATTCTCTAGATACTTGAATTATAATAATTTTGGCAAAGTTCACTTATGTTTCTTTGCATGTTTAACCAAAATTACTTTTCCTTAAACATTGCAATAATTACTACTTATATGTGCACGTCTTGGAAGAAAGAGAACATGCCAAGACTTCTGTTCCATTGCTACTGTGGAACAATGTAACAGATATAAACACAATATAGTTATACTTTAGACGTATTAGTATAGTAGAAGGCTTTTGATATAATAGACTCTCAATGACATGACCAATGAGTTTTTCTTTCTTAACATTTCTTCCTTTATAAAAGATATTGCTGTACTTTTGTAAAGTGAGACTGTAACAGGTTTATCCTCCTAGTACAGAAACCTCATCTGTGCTACTTTTTTTTTTTTTGAGACTAGGTCTCAAAAATAGAGATATTTTTGCCTGTGGAACCTCAGGCTCAAGTTGCCCAGGCTACCACAGACTCAAGCAACCCCCAGCCTCAGCTGGGATTACAGGCATGGGCCACCATGCCCAACTATTTTTTTGGAACTAGGTCTCTCTACATACCCCCGGCGGGACTCAAACCATGATCCCTGGCCCCGGCCATGGCTTCCTAGGCTGCTGCTTTACAGGCATGCGCCACCATGCCCTGTCCTGTGCTACTTTTAGATTAAGGTAAATAATTTCAGCAAGAGCCTCGCACAATAGGTTTGAAGGTACTTTGCGAGCAGGTCTTAAGAATACCTGAAATTAGTGACTAATCATCCTAATTTAAAATTACTTACTCCAACCTACTTTTATACCTCACCCACACATTTTTTGCTTTAACATTTTTATTTAGATCTTAGAGATGCTGTGAGGGAAACTATCCTCTGAAGGAAAGTTCTATAATTATTTGAAAGATGTGTATTTATAGATAGATTTGAATTTAAGATAAGTGGGTGAAGAACCTGCAAAGGCATAGCTAAAACAATTAAAAATAGAGTTTTACAATATGTTTTCCAATAAGTAAATTACACATCATACATTTCCTCCTTGCTAATACTCTAAATCTGGTATCATTCTGCTGTGCAATTGCAATTTACATCAACCGTTACCATTTATATAGTAATATAATCACAAAAACGGATACCAAGAATGATTTTTTTGCATATTTCATAAAGATGTTCTGATAAAACCTTTCTTCTGGGTATGATCTAACACATAAATGTAAGATAGATCATAAAACCACAATATCTCCTTGGATCATTTAGTTATTTCCAGTTACAATACATACTTTGGACTAAAATAACATCTACTTCACTCAAAGCATGTAATATCCATATATATGCTAGAAGTCAGTCTATTTTTAAAACAAGCAGATTTTGAAGGGCAATAGTACTGCTAACATATCAGGGCATGAGCATATCTTTTCTTTCCAATTGGTTGGTTATGAAGGTAAAAAATAAAAATATTTGTTATGCAATACTAATATTGATATATAATCTATATTTTTCTCACATTCTGAGATACAAAGGGGAGTAAGATGATTTTCTTTTTCACTCCATTTCCTATCAACAGGTTTATAAACTGCATTGTAAGAATAAGATGACATTGTAAAACTGATCATATGATAGCGATCACAAGTGGGTTCTTAATATTATAAATTATACTAAGAGCTATATTTATGCATAAATAATTTTCTAGAATAAATTAGAGTCCTCTCAACCTGTGGAAAATAACTAAATTGATGAATAGTTTGGTACATTAGGGATCTTATTGAAGTAGAAAAAGCTTTAAAATACTAATTGCCTGGTCCTTTACAACCCCCAAATCAGTGCTAATCCCCATTTGTTTACTAATTAGAATTGTGGATCATTTAATTGAGCATAATAAACATTAAGGCAGGCCACTGAATTAATTACATTTATTGCCATTAAGAACATCAATTTCAACTCTTCCCATTCAGCACTTGTCAAACAAAATTTTGGTTTTTCTCTTTAAAATTTTATTTGAAGATAACAAAATAAAAGATAACTTTGGCATAGCTATAATTGGTTATTTCAAAACCCTTCTAACATAGAAACCATGAATCAGTTGCACTTCTGAAACACAAAACTTTCCATAAAACTTTTCTTTCTTCCCTACGTACTGGGAACTGTGTCCAACGGTTATTTAGAGAGACTTTAATTAGAATTTATTTTTGAGTGGTACCAGAAAGCTGTACTAGCTACATTATAGGCACAAACATGTCTCTCTTTTAAACTCTAACATAAGAAATTACTTTCCTGCAATAAACTTGGAGTGTTTTGCCCTGATACCAGCTCACATTCACTGAACATTTACTATGGTCAGCATTAGTCTGAGTATTACATGCATTTTCACTGTTTCCTACAACTCTTTTATGATCAGTTTTTTTAAATGAGAAAACTGTTGAAGGGAGGTTAAATAACTGGCCCACAATCACAGATTGCACATGACTATTTATTCCATGAAGCTTTTCACTTTCATGCTCAGAAAATCATTCATTCTGTGTTTGATCTTTATTAACTATGGAATCATCATTCTGAACTTTTCTCAAAAGCAATGCATACCTACCCTGAAGTAAGTAGGTAGGTAGTTGGACAGTGAAAGGGATTGATTTTTCCCCTTATGAGGTTAGCATAATAATACATCTTATGATTTTTACTAATCTAATGATATGGGCTCATTGTACACAATAATTACATATTGACCCAAACTGAAATTTATTGCAATATATTAAATTTAAAAATTTGTGCAGATAGATGATTAATACCTCCTGCAAGCAAATCCACAATCTGATATAATAAGTCAACCATGTGTTTGGTTTTAGGCAGTTTGTCTAAATAAGATGTATTCAGAAGAAAAATGTTCTTCTTTTTCACAAAATTAGTTTTAATAATTAATATATCAGCTTAACTGGAGAATAGGGCTGAAGTGAGAAATGAGTTTGAAAAGCATTCCTTTTTAAAAAATTTATATATATATCACATCATTGTATATATATACACACATATATCACATATATACACATACGTATATATATATATATATATATATATATATATATATCACATCATTGTAGTCCCCAGGTTTCACCCCTCTACTCCCCTCCCTGGCCTCTCCAGCTGGTCCCCCCCCTCCATTGTGTACTTTCATTTGGTTGTCCATATATTCATGAAACCATTTGGTTTCTGTTTATTTCTTTCTGACTTGTTTCTGCTAATATGATTTCTTCTAGGTACATCCATGTTACCATAAAATCATCAAATTTGTCATTTTTAATTGAAAAGTAATATTCCATTGTGCATACATACCACATCTTTTTCATTCATTCATCTGTTTTGGGACATTTGGGTTGTTTCCATGTTCTTGCAATTATAAATAGTGCTGTAATAAACATCCGAGCACAGGTGTCCTTTTATACCCACATCATTCTTATTTAAAAGGATGCATTCAGTGAATTTTCTGTTCTTGGTTTTATAAACATACATTATTACTATTAAATTTGTAACATTTTTTAATCTTATCTTTGTGCATTCATGTGACTTTTTCCATGGATTTGGTATGTGAATGGATAAATTAAACTTATATGATATTAGGCTAAACAAATCAAGATTTTGAAAATAAAGAAATCTAGGTTTGTTATAATTCAACTTTTCTTTCATGTAAATGTAACAAAGGCTCTTGGTCATTACAACTTATCCAGATCTCCATCCTCAATAGAGGTGAAAGGAATAAATTCAGAAAGAAAGATGTCTATAATTTGGCATTTGATATTCTTGAATCTTACTATCCTTTTCTACATATTGCCCATAATAGAGTGGCAACATGAAATTTTATTTAAATGAAAAATCTTGATATTAAAGAGAAAAGTATGGTTATAAAACTTTGCATTAAAGTTCATCTGTGTGAAAATATACATAACCTAAAAGTTTTATAAACATTTGGATTTTTACTTTGTCTTTGCTTCTTGTATTTTTACAATGGGACATATATACTATTTATAAATAGTGGAAATAAGTGATGTTTATAAAGGTTATTTTTTTGACATAAAGACTAAAAGGAGTTGAAAAAATTCTTTTTTCTACAACTAAAATTTCATCTCTAACTCTCTCAAAATACTTATGTCAATAATATATTATAACAGAACACACATAGTACCCTGCCTGTTTGAAGGCTATGTTTGAAGAGTCTTTGAACTCCCAGTTTGTTTTGTACAGTAGAAAGAATATCTCTGTTCTCTGCAATTGTGTTTATCCAAATGCTATTCCTCATGAGTTTATTTAATGCATGAATAATTGTGCTTATAAGTTAAACAAGGTCTATGATCTGTATCCACATGCTAGAAAAGAGCTTCATATCTTTCAACCTATTTCAACCTATTTTTCAGTCTAGGATATTTCTACTAAAAAAAAATCTTCATCAGAAAGAAAAAAATGAGTGGCATATGGTTCACTCTATCCATTGTATGAAGCTGTGTTTCTATGGCAACATCTAGAACTTAAAACTCTTCAGGGTTACCATTTTTCATATTAAATAGCAAGCTTTTTCAGAGAAACTGCTGAATTCATGGCAATGTCTTTAAAACAATGAAATGCTATTAATAATTCTTTTTCCCAACTCTGCATTAGGCAGGGGGAAAAGGGGGAAATATATCTTCTGGTACCACTTTTCCATATCTTGTTTTCCACTTTAAGCATGTTTCTCATTTTATTTCTGTCATAGGAACAGAAAAAGTTTCCCTTCTTCCCTTCTATTTCTTTAATTGGCTTGATAATCAAATGATATAAGACAGATTAACAGGAGAAAAATAAATTTAATTTCACACATACAGGGGCCCCATCAAAATACAAAACTCAGAGAAGTGATCAATGCAAATAAATTTTATATCTTTTATACAAAAAGGAATAAATTAGTGAAGATTTGACAAGAAAAAGGATTTGGTCTTAGGTTAGTAAATTAATGTAGCAGTAACAAGGCTTGAATAATTTGTCTTCCTGCCCTAAATTCCCTGTTTCTGGTGATGAGAATGACTTCTGCTCCTCTTGGTAGGGTAGGTACCTTTTATTTGGGAGGTTTATTTCCTGCCTTCAGGGGTACAAAAGATGTTCTGAGTGTCCTTCCTGTATCAGCTGCTTCTAAGTAACTTTAATCTAAAATTAATCAACATGCCAAAAAAGACCCATTTTGAGTTGACGTATTCTTCTCCTCTTCACTGTCCATATTTTCAAACCATAACTCTAAAAACTTTAGACAAAATATTTGTAATATGTAATACAGTGTGAGCTATGCCCTCAAGTCAAAATGCATAACACAATAAAAGACACAATTATTACATAGTGTATTAACCTTAAAAAATATAACATGCATTTTTTCATTTAAGCTTCACAATGATCCTTATAAATGTGTAACACAGTTACACTATCCATTCAACAGATGATTAGTTATGAGAGAGCATCTTGCCTAAAATCAAAATTGCATTGAAAGAAATGTTGGTTCTAGAACCCATGTTTTGTAACTTTAAATTCTGTGCTACACGTCAGACAGTTATCTTAATATTGTATTCATTATTCTCACTGAAAAATGAAGAATATTGGATTATATTTCACAATTTCATACCCTGTGTATGTGACCCTAAATGCAAAATCACCTTCAACTAAACTATAGTTAGTTTAGTTTAATCTAAATACAGGGAACACAAAAAGCCAGTTACTCCCATGTGTTTGTATAAAACAAGCAAACTGGAGTCTTTGCAAATACAACATTAACATTATCCTCAATGTAGTTTTATTACAAAGAATCCACAGTGGTATAATTATAAGACTTGCATATTCAGCAACAAATATTTTTAATTAGTTAATACATGTGTGATAATGCAGGTTAAAGGTTTACGTACATATAACTACAAACATATTCCTTGTTATAAATATTAGACAAAAATCATAGTCTGACTTTGATTAATTGGAATAGTCTCAAAATAGGAATTCTGGTCAAATCCAGTTTTACTTCATCACATATAGCTGTACATCTTTCGAAAATGCATAAATTTGGGTTTTATCCAAAAATATTTCATTACATAATGGAAGAATTCCACAGGGTACCAAGGAAATAACCAATATATGGAGAGCTAGAAAAACTTGAAAGTAGAAAGTGACCTGTCTAATTTTTTGTTAATTTTTTTATACTTATTCTAACTTGCTCTTGTTGAAAGGTTACTTTATGTTCTCTTCTTTATAGTTTCAAATTAAGCACCTTTGACATTTACATCGTTCTTTTTATTTCCTTGGGCTTTGCTGTAGTATAGTGGAAAAAAACACATTAAATAATATGTGATTACCTGAAATAGTTGCTAAATATTTCCAAGGTGCCAAACATAGCAATAGTTTATAGTCCTGACATCTTGATCATTTCATTGATCAACAATCCAAAGTACTATATAGGTGTCAAGAGGAAGAAGACTTATTGTAATGTTGATTTTTAATGTTTTAAGGGGTATTTTGATAACAATTTCTAATATTAAGCACATAAATATTAATCCTGAACATCATTTACCTGCAAGCATCAGTTTTGACTGTGAGTGCCTATCACGTTTAGAGGAAAGAAACCCGGCATAATGAAATTGACTAAGCTAGCAAAATGACTAAGCAAATGACTCCTTCTCCAACATTCAGAATTCTCTTTCATCTTGTGATATAATCACCTTCGATTGTCCATTATTCTATACTTAAAATAGAAATGTGTTCTGTTCCCACTCTCTGAGGTAAAAGACCCACTTTTGAAAAAGAAAATAAAAAGATGATTTGGGCTGCAAAATATTTCCTTTTATGCATATTGAAAATTCACTGGTAACCCATTTGGAAAGTAAGTACTTATTGTTACCTGCAGGAGAAGCACTTTTGAATTGAAATATAAATTTTCTTCTTTCATACAGATTTATTAATCACTGAAATAATTACTCCCAGGAGCTTTAAAATAGGAATGTGGAAATTATGTCTCCAAATAAAAAAAGGCTAAGGAAATTTGAATTATTGCCCTATAATACTCTTTTGTTTGTTTTCTTGATTTTTTTTCTCTCACTTTCAGATCAGAATGAATATGCTCTACATAAAGGTTTTGGAGTTCTTTTGATCCTTAGAAAACCATGCAAACACTGTTCTGGGTTTATCTGTCTTTGAGCTAAAACCCAGTCAGATAACAGGTGGCCAGAGTGGGTGAGTGTGAAAATCAAAAAAGAGAGAGATTTGCTTACTTGAAATCCTCCTCCAGTTCAGTGTTTGAGTTTCTAATTTAATTCAAATGTTGAATATTTTTTTCTCCCCGTAGGAATAAAGGCACAGAGACATAAAACTCAATACTGAAATATACTATGATTAGTGTTGGGTGTGTGTGCATCTTTTTTTTTTTAATTGAATAAGTTTTGTTTCCATTTGCCTTTGGGTGTTCCTCCCCCCTCCCCAACCCCACCCCTCTGTTCTCTCCATCTCTTCTTTCACTGCCATTTATTGTTTAATTTTTAGTCCCTTGGGCTCTTCTTCTTTTTTCCTGGAGCAGTGTCCTTTTGTCCAGTGTGGACGTGGTTTCCTGGGACACAGTGGCCTGTGCTTAGTTTTCCAAGTGTCTTTTTTGCTGCCGGCCACCAGTTCACACATGACTGTGTTCTTTCAGTACCTACTCCTTCTTTCTGATCACCTGCTCCGGCCCATCTTCTGTCATATTTTGCTCCTTCTTTGTTTTGTAGTTCTGGTTGTTGACGTTTCTCCCAGCCAAAGTTTGTGCACCAATTTTTTTTCATCGAGATAGGCCCTGGCAGATGGTTGGCCCGGTTCATCATGGGGCCACTGCCCATCTCTGTGGCTTTTCTCAGCCCTAAAGTGGGAGAGTCCTTTGATCACACTGAAGGCATCTCTGAATGGGACATTCCATTTCCATCGTTGTAGATCACAGTGGTTGTATTTCTGAGGTAATTCCTCTCTGTAATCAGTCTTATAATCCTGTGCCCCATGGATCTAACAAGTTCGTTGTTCCGGAATACTTCTTTGTTTTTCACCTCTGTATTCGTGTGCAACTGCCGTTGAGTCACTGATTTAGTTGCTTCTGGTGAGGGTTAACTGGATTTGGAGAAGACCAGAGGGAATGACCCCTACCACCCACTACCCCCAACCAGCCCCCCCACCACCAGCAACCCATCAGCAGGGGAGGGGGAGACCAGTAGCATGCAACCACGGGCAGCATGGCTGAACCAGTGTGTGGGCGGGGCTACCCCCGGTTTCTCTGGCCACCTTGTGGTGCAGTGTCTGGGGGACACTCCCAGCCACTCCCCGCCTCCACCCTAGCAGGTGGCAGGGCCCCCCTACGTTGTGCTCCCCAAACTCCGAAAGGAGCTTGGCAGACTGTATGGCTGAGAGCCTTGGAGCCTGGCCACATGGCTCTGTGTGTGCATATCCACATTTGTTGTATGTTTACAGGACCAGTATTGAACAGAGAAATGAGAATTAGGCTATGGGAATTTTGGAAGGGCTAATGAGGTTTGGACTTCAGCTGATAGAAATCATATCTCCTATGTCTTGGCACTATTGAGAAGACTTGGAATGAGTTAAGTGTCTAGAGGCAAGAAAATACTCTATAGAGACTGTCAAAATAGTGAGATGAAAGCCGATGAGGGCTTATGTGGAAAAGAGTGAAGCAGATGGAGAGAAAGGAACCCTCAAATACTGTTGGTGGGAATACAGACGGGTTCAGCCTATATGAAACAAAAGAGGCTTCACAAAATGTTAAAAACAGATGGACCATATGACTTAGATTCAGAGATGTCTTGATGAACTGATGCATACCCTTAAATTATGTGTGAAAATTACAGTATATAGCATCTTAATGAAGTATTAATTGTTGTGAGTGTGTTCATAGAGAGCAAACCTCGTGTAACTACAAAAAAATTCAGCTCTAGAGAATTATGAAGTATTTGCTGGTATTTTAATGAGTGCAAAATGAAAGAGTATATTAGACCGAGATAAAAATGATAATTTTCTACCACCCATTTCTTTTTTTTATCTAACTGAATTTTTATGTTGAGGTAGCATTGGTTTATGACACTGTACATGATCAAGAGGTATAGATTCTCGCCTCTTAAGATTTATGTTACCACATCAAACCTATCACCTAAACATACTTAATCGTTCATCATAGTACACTGTGCTCTCTGTTGGAGAGGGCTCCACACTCTGAACCCTCTCTTTCTCTTAGTGACTTATATCACTTTATTACCCCTATAGAGCCATTCACGTCATTACAAATGGAAAGAGTTCATTTCTTTTACTACTGAATAATATTCAGTCATATAAATGTATTACATTTTCTTAATCCATTCATTTGTGCTTGTTCACTTTGATTTCTTTCATAGTTGGCTATTGTAAATAGTGCTGCAATGAACATAGGAGGCATATATTCCTTCAAATTACTGTTTTTGTATTCTTCAGATAGACACAGAAAAGTGGAATTGCTGAATCATTTGGTAGAACTTACTTTTAATATTTTCAAAAACTTGCATTGTTTTCCATAGGGGCTACATTCTACATTCCCAGTAATGTATGAGAGTTCTTTTTTCTTCATACCTTTACCAATGCATGCTGTCTCTGGCTTTTTTTAATATGATGCATTTACATGGATATGGGGTGGTATCTCATTGTGGTTTTGGTTTGCATTTCCCTGATCTATGATCATGAGCATGTCTTTCTTGGTCATTGCATATCTCCTTTGGAGACATCTCTATTTAGCTATTTTGTATGTTTTTTGATTGGATTGTGTGGTTTTTTGTTGTTGTTGTTGTTGTTGAGTTATATTAGTTCTTTGTAGATGTTGGATATGTTGAATATATGATATAAAAATATATTCTCCATTCTGTAGGATGTCTTTCATTTTAGTAATAGTTTGTTTTGCTGTGCAGAAGTCTTTAGTTTGATGTAGTCTGATTTGCTCATTTTTGCTTTTGTTTCCCTTGTTCTTGGAGTTAAGGTCCCAAAGATAACCCTAAAGTCATTGTTGTATTTTCCTACATTTTCTTCTATGTATTCTATAGTTTCCAGTCCTGCATCCAAATCCTTAACCCACCATGAATCAATTTTTATATAAGATATAAAATACTGACCTAGTTTCTTTCCTTTGCATGTAGATGTCCAGTTTTCTCAGCATCATTGTTTGAACAGACATCATTTCTCCATTGTATATATACTAGTGCCTTTGTTGTAGATTAAATGCCTGCGTACATGAGTTTATTTCTGTGCTCTCAATTCTATTTTACTTATTCATGTGCCTATTTTAATGATAACATCATACTGTTCTGATCACTATAGCTTTATATCATAATTTGAAATACGAAGGTATGATATCTCTGCTATTTCTGATTGTCAATTTTTTGTTATAATTCCTTTGACTACATGGCATCTATTGTGGTTCCATTTAAATTTCAGTAATATTTGCTCTACTTTTTTGAAGAATGTCATTGATGGAAGTTCTAACCAGGGCAAAAAGACAAGAGAAAGATATAAAAGGGATACAAATAGGAAAAGAGGAACTGAAGCTATCACTATATACAAATGACATGATTCTTTGTATAGAGATCCAAAAAAATCTATAGAAACTTTGATAAAAATTACATTTAACTTGATGTAGTTTGTGTAAGATGACCATTTTGACAATGTTAATCCTTCCAATCCATGATCAAGAAATATCTTTCTATTACTTTGTGGTTTTCTGTGTATTTTTTCAATGGTGTTTTGTATTTTTCATTGTATAGGACTTTCACCTCATTTGTAAGACTTATTCCTTGGTATTTAATTCTTTTTGGTGAGATTATATATAGGATAAGTTTTTGAGTACTTTCTCTTCTAGCTTGTTTTCATATAGGAAAGCAGCAGATTTTTGTGCATTGATTTTGTAGTCTGTCACTTTATTGTACTCTCTTATTGTTTCTACAGTGTGTTAAAGGAATATTTAGAGTTTTCTACATATATTAGGTGCCCTATGGAAATAGTGATTGTCACCAGCTTTTTAATTACAAAATGATGTCTTATATAAAATATTATAGGGGTTGGACACTAAAATGGATCATGTTCTATTGTAATTTCTAATTAGCAATAAGTCACCATGGCCTTTCTAGTAGATAAATTATCTTGACTAATTGTCAATAAAGGAGAAATGAATAATAATTATAAATAAAGTAATCTTTTCACAGTTATTTTATTCCTTTTCAAACAGAACATAGGTGGTCTCAAATCTTTATGCCCAAAACTGGGAAAAAATGAAAAAATTAATTTGTTCATTAATAATGCTAACATTTTTTCCTGTTAATAGCTTGCCAGATGATCAAAGTGATCTTTTAGATCATAGCTAAATGAATAGGTATCCTAACACACTCTTCAACCCCTGCTTTCAGGACTTAAGATAACAGATAAGGCCATTCAACACTTCTCTGAAACAATTATTTTTTACAGTATAGAATTACTTTCCAACCAGAAGACCTCATCATTCTTCTCTCATTTTTCTGAGCTTAAAAACTTTTCTTTGACCCTAGGATAAATTAAAGTATATAGACCCTGTGGAAAAGCAAATGAACAGACTGATTCTTTTAAATTTGAAAGAAATGTTAAATTTTGTCAACATTATGTACTCCATTGTTTCAGATTGCATTTACACACAAACACATACACTCACACACACACAGAGATGTACAGAGAGAGATTTATAATGACTATTGCAAAATATATCTAAATTAAAAGAATCAAACTATCCTAACATGAATCCTGTTGACCTGTTTGTATTTTCATTTCCATATTGCCAACTCAAACTTGAAAGAAAATAATAGGTCAAACTACAAAAAGGAGGTGTTGATTGAGTAGTAAAGATGGGGACAGGAGAGAGAAAACAAAACTAGTGCTGCCATGGTAGTGGATATTAACAGCCAGACCATTTTTTAAAATGCATATAGCCTCTATAGTAATTACTGAATATGAAAGATGACATTCACCTTGCCTTTTATCTCCTGTGTCAAATTCTGGTGATCTTGGTCTAGTAAGGTTCCAATAAGATGGTGAATGTGAAAATGCTTGGCAAACTGTAAAGTACCATAGATTTTAGGAACATTATACATTTGTGTCTAGGTAACAAAATTGCAGAAGATTTAGGAATTTTCATCTCTCCTATCCAGATTTAGTTTCTCAGCTACCCACGCATCACTTTGAAAATGTTAGCCTTAAGACAGTTCATTTTAATTATGTAACTACTTAGAAGAGCTGTGAATACAGTTAATAGAATATTCTTAGTGCTTAAATAATCTGACAATTAGCCTTGTTTCCACCACTAAACGATGGCCTTTTAGTCTTCCACAAGAATTTCTTCAAGGAGAAAAAAATAGGCACAAATATAAAATGTTGGAAAAATATATTTGCTGAACCACAAATTGGAAACAGTGTTAGACTCCTGTGGTCATGAGCTAGATTATTACCTCTTTTTCTACTTTCATACTTAATGTGCAGTTGTTATATGTCCTTTCTTTTCCTTCACATAATCTTGGCAATTTCAAAGAATATTAGCTTTACAGAATTTTAAAAATGGATGAGAACTTAGATATTATCCACTGAGAAAATCACTCCCATCTAGAATGCAAGCTCTGTGAAAGTAGAAAACTTTTCACACTAATAGTTATATTAATGTAATGGCTAGTACATAGTGCATAATAGATGTTCATGGAAGAGAAAATTGGGCTTTAAAAAGAGTGAAGTTTTTCCATGTTCATAAAGTAGAATATAGATCTTCTCTCTTAGCTCAATGCTTTGCACACCACGCCACTCTGAGCCTGTTTAGGAATCTGATGATGTCTGCGTCACTAAAAGTTGGGTTCCAGAATAATATATCTTATTTATAATGCATAGCTCACATTAACTTTATAACTCTTAAATCTGTTTATGTTAACATATACTTAACTAATTAAAACTATCTACTTCATATGCTAGCATATACTTGACTAATTAAAACTATCTACTTCATCTAGTTTTACAGTTGGACCATGTTTGATTATGATTTTCTTACTTTAATTTAAAAACATGGGAAAGATAAATAAAACTAGGTGAGCAAAATTTCAAAAAGGGTATTGTTGTTTTCTTTAGGTAGTAGTTTATTGTCATTTTAAAGACCCTTTCTAATATTCAAGATATCTTTCCAGGAATGAAAGTTAAAGAAAAAAAAATCTCCAGAAGAAATTTGCAAGGTTATTCACAATCATAAGATAGTTGGAAATTTGTATTTTTGAACATTAAAAGTATTTAGTTAAGTGAATAATATATACAAAAGAGGTGCAGAAACTGTTTAAAGTAACCCTTGGTGGCAACAAAAGTATTTTATCTTCCTGTAGCGTATTTGTCACCAAGTTTTATAATTTCAATCGTAACAATTTTTACAGAAAATGTTTTCCATTACTCTTAAAACAGTACTGTTAAAATAACATCATGAAACTCATAGTGCCCATGTTGCATATTTAGTAAATGTAGATATTGGAAAGGAAAGGAGCCTTATTACAGGAGTTAACATTGGTCAAAGTCACATGGAAACCTCATTTCATCTGATTATTAATTTTGTGCTCTATCCAGAAACACATTTCTCATTCTTCTTTTCCTTTTTTTATGTATTGTTTTCCTTCTTATTAAGGTAATATTAGTTTACAGCACTGTAGAGGTTCCAGGTGTGTTGTTTGCCACTTCATCAAATATCCATTCACAATCCACCATCAAGTTATTGCTTGTCCTCTCTTTAGCCTCTGGTAAGCACCATTTTGTCAGTCTATGTGTTTGTTTTCTTTTTTCTTGTTAGTATGATTACTTTTGCTTTTCTTTATGTCCCACAAATGAGAGAAGCCATATGTTCTTTGTCTTTCTACTTTTAATTTATTTCACTTAACATAATCCCTGTACATATTACCTCAAATGACAAAGATTTCAACTTTTTTGACTTAATAGCATTTCATTGTGTATATACTACATCATAATTCATTCATTCATCATTATTACTTGAACTGACAGAAGTCAATTTCAGTATTGAGTTCTTTTCAGTATCTTGTTCATAAAGTTAAATATATTGTGCCAAAATATGATATCCTTCCACTATCTTTCCCCTGAGGAAATTCTGAACTGTTGGTCAGTTTATTCTTACTGAGATTGTCATTTGTATTTAAATATCATTGTTAAATAATTTCTTAAATCATTACAAGTTTTAATAATTTTTGTAATTAACATCTATTGAATGCTTTTGCAGACTGCCCCAATATATGCTGAACTGGAATATAGATTATTTTCAATTAAAGTGGTTTGAAAACAGTCAGTACAGGAGAAATAATCTGAGTCTACTCCACATCCTGAAAATAAAAAATAAGTTTTCCCCCAGAAAGGTACCATCCCTGCTCTAGAAAGTAGAGGGATATCCTTATTAGCAAATAAGAGATTCAACGCTGAGAAGGCTATGTGATCAAACTCTGCTTAGAGCTTTGTTAATTAAGACTACAGCTTAAAACTCTTCTCTTTTAAGTTATCAGTTTCACAAATTTATTGTTTCATTGCCTTGAAGATATGAACTGACTATGTTGCTTATTTCACAGGCCTCATATTCATGAGGCTTCTACATATGAAACATATAAAATCATATTGTTTTTATCTCCTATTTATCTGACTTAGATCAATTTAATTATTAGATCAACCAAGTAGAAATTTTCTCTTCCCTGATCATTATAAGGTGCTATTTATTTTCAGGATTTCATGTTTCCCTTAAGTTTTGAAGTTAATATTATCTTGATTTTAATCTAATTTTTTCAAATGCCACCTGTTTATTATATAATTTAGGGAGTATGATGATACATCACCATATTTCCTTTATTCTTCCCTAAAGCTCCAATGACAGTGACCCACCACCTTTCTTCTTCTAGTCCCTCTACTCCCCACTAATCTCCTCTTGTATCCAGTATGTATCATTGAGTATATATTCCACAATTTCTTTATCCAGTTATCTGCTGATCTGCATTTAGGTCATTTATTGTCAATGATACTGCAATGAACATAGGAGTGGACAAAACTTTTCCTATTGCAGCTTTCCTATTCTTTGGATACAGATCCATCAATGGTATTGCTGAATATTATAATATTTCCATTTTTATAACAAATTATTATACTCTTTTCCATAGACATTGTACCAAATTTTATCCCCACCAACAGTGAATGAGTGTTCCTTTTTTATTCATAATCTTGCCAGAATTTACTGTTTCCAGGCCATTCTCACTGAGGTTAAAGAGATATCTTCTTTTCATTTGCATTTCCCTTATAATAAGTGATGCTGAACTTTTTTTTTCATGTGCAGATAGACTATCTGAATGTCTCCTTTGTACAAATATCTAATTAGGTCATTTGCCCATGTTTTTATTTGATTGTATATACTTCATAATTGTCTGTTCTACTTTTTTGAAAAACATCAATGCTGTTATTTTAAAAAGAAAAAAAAATGAATCTTTGCGAAAAATACTTCCAAATCATCTAGTGACATTTGAAGCCTTACCTTCAAGTAATATTGCAAGAAACAAAAGATAAAGGGTATCTGAGCAGTGATTTGCAGTTTGCTTTGCCTCTACAGAGGAAAAGAAAATAAAAAAGGCTTATGTTCTCCTTTGATGGTATTTTTCCTTGTTTGTCTTTTGTCTCTCTCAAGCTAATATGAAAGCTCTATTCTGCAAAGTCTCCGGTAGTTAGCATCTTAATCCCAAGAGGCAATTATTGATAGCTCTCTTCTGTAAAATCTGTGTTGAAGAGACATTCTTTAATGTTTTTGTAACCCATTAGGATATATTTGATTTTTTTTTTTTTTGAGACTAGGTCTCCTTATGCTGTCCAGGGCAGTCCCGCTCCCGCGGACTCAAGTGATCCCTTGCTTAAGCCTTCTAGGTAGCTGAGATTACAGGTGCCGGCCACCAAGCCCAGCTGTTTTTTAGAGACTAGGTCTCACTATGTTGCCCGGGGTAGTCTCTAACCCATGGACTCAAATGATACCTGGCCTCATCCTCTCAACACTGGGATTACAGGCACACACCACCACACCCGGCATATTTGACTTTTCTACTGTCCAAATATGTTTCTGTCTGTCTTCCATGTTCTTCTTTCCAAAGACATGATGCTTAAAGTACATATCTATGTAATTAGCAATATCACAAATGAGGAAATAAAGAAATGCATTCAATCAAAATTAATCTTGTGACATATGGGCTCTTTATTTTACTTTCTAGGTGTTTTCCCCCTTTAGTATATGAACAACTTAAAATAAGACTTCAAGTTTTGGCATCAATAAAAATTTAGTTATTTAGAATACATATGCTCTTGCTATCTAATTGTTTTGCAACAAGATGATTTAATGATTATTAAATTCATTTTACAGACTAACAAGGCTAACACTTTTTTCAGTAAAAAAAAATTGAAAATCATAAAAAATATATTAAAAGTTTCTAATATATGAATTAATTAAAAGGAAAGATAAATATCATTTAAATATTAATATAGAGATTTGATTGAAAAGAAAATTTGTCATTTTCTCACAAAAATAAGTTTTAGATATTTTAAAGGGAGTAGTAGCATTTTAAGCAGAAACAATGTTTTTATGATACTGGACTATTCAGTATCTATAATTACCAGGTGGTAACACATTTATGTTTGAATTTCTAGGTGACATCTCCTTATGCAAATGTGCTTTTTATATTGTTTAATGTGATGCTCTTTCTATAATTTTAAAATATGAAAGAATGAAGTTGACTAAGAAATGGCATTCATTCTTCATTCTATTAAAAAACTATCTCATTAACTTTCTGCTGCTTATGTCTAAGAGATTCTTAAATTCTTACATGCTTCATTGATACAAACTTTTTTGTCTAGTCAAAAAAAATAGAGATATACAATTATTTTTTCTTTCCTTCCTCCATTTTTCAATCTCTCTCCCCATTCCTTCCTCTCTCCTTCTCCCTTCACATCAATTCAACACTTTATTCTCAAACATCTGAAACTCTAAAAAAATACCTCTGTAGATAGGCTTTATCCAAACTTCTTAAATTCTTTTTTAAAATAAATGTAATAATCTGGTGTATATAACTATCTGGAAAAGGAACATTATGCCTGTATTCACTTCATTCAAAAATTTCCATTAATTAAACATTACTGAAATGTAAATAGAAACTTCTCTTTCTGCCAAATTGGAAAATATGTACCCTCACTGTCACCAGGCAAGCAGTGCTGGCTCCCTATCTTACTGAGGTCAGAAGATGTATGAGGACATTCCCAATACTTTATTTAAGGCCATTATTTCCTTGCAAACTTTCTAGAAAATGGTATGAAATTCCTTTTTAAGAAATGAAAAAGTCACATGATCCAGCAATATGACTGTTAGGTATTTATTCAGAGAATAAGAAAACACTAATAGGGAACATTTTATGCACTCCTATGTTCATAGCAGCAATCATTCATTATAGCCAAGATATGGAACTAACTTAAATGTCCATTTGCTGACCAGTGGGGAAAGAAATGGTGTTCTATATGCTCAGTGGAATGCTATCAAATATTTAAAAACATAAAATGGTGCCTTTGTGGAAAAAATGCAAGGGATTCTGGGGTGATCATGCTAAGAAAAGAAGTCAGAAAGTGAAAATCAGTTACTGGATCATTGCCACTCCTTTGTGGAATATAAATAACCAAAGAACACAAACTAGCAGAGAACAACAAAAATATTCTTAGAGTCTGTGAAAAATATGCTGGTGTCTGGAGGGGATGAAAGTGAGTGAGGAAG
>PVHY01000348.1:205145-250266 GCA_004024945.1 Uropsilus gracilis | reverse complement strand
TCTCTCTTGTTATTCTCATAATTTTCTCCTTATCTTTAGCTTTTGTAAGTTTTACTATGATGTGTCTTGCTGTGTTTCTTCTTTCATTAAAGTAGTTTGGTGTCCTTTTTGCTTCTTGTATGTCTAATTTCATTTCTTTCTTCAGGTTTGGGAAGTTTTCCTCCATTATTTCATTGAAGAGCCTTTCAGTTCCTATTTCGTTCTCTTCACCTTCTGGTATTCCGATTACTCTTATATTTGTTTTCTTTAGAGTATCTGAAAGATCTCTGATTATTTCTTCTGTTTTCTTACTTTGCTTTTCTCTCTCTTTCTCTTTCTTCATTCTTTCTACTTCTGTATCTTCTAGTGTGCTGATTCTTTCTTCTATTTCTTCTAGTCTGCTTTCCTGACTCTTCCCTGCATTTTTGAGTTTTTCTGTTGTTCCTCTTATGCCTTGCATCTCCTGCAGTTTCTTATTTAGGGTTTCGATTTCGTTTTTCTGTTCGTTGATGATATTGTTCATTTTGCTGCATTCTTTTTTATATTTTTCTACTACTTCTCTTAATTCATTGAGAGCTTCTCTTCTTTTGCTTTCCGTTTGTTCCCCCTCTTCCTTGGCCTCTTTGAGTGCTTTTATCACGTTGATTCTGAATTCTTTGTCTGACATAAGGAGCATTTCTTCGATGTTTTCCATGTTGGTTTTTTCAAATTGTTTATCCTTAGGTGGTGAGTTATTTTTCTTAGGACTTGCTTGAGTGTTTGTGTTCTTCCTTTTTCCTGTGTTTTCCTTTCGGATCTGCTCTACATATTGGGTGACTACTGCTCTAGTAGTAGGCATGTTGAAGCCTATATAGTCGTATTTACCGTTGCTTATGTGCTTTTTGTAGTGAATGTCCTTGTGTTCTGAGTTTGCGCCGGTGCCGCGTAGCGGTGCCGATGCTTTTGGGTTTTGGGGCCTGATGACTAGGAGACGCCACGGGCTGTTGCAGGTAGGGAGCCTACCTGTCTCGCGTGGTCTCCTCCCCCAGGTGCTGGTGTGCTAGCTGCTCCTCTCAGGCGGGTCGGAGTCCCCTTTGCAGGTGACTCTTGTCCCCGAGAGAGTCTCAGTCCACTCTCAGAATGTTAATATCTTAAGTGATATATTGAAAAGCAAGTATATCCAAATAGAAACAAAAATCTGTTTAATGCAGTATAAATTTCTGCAAAAAGTTTTATTCTAAACTTATAATTATATAAAATTATAGAGGAACTGATGGAAAGCTAAGGATATCATTTGAAAAATACTTTTTAATAAATGGATGAAAAATTGTGCCAAACCTCCTTCTTCCCCCCAATAACTGCAGTTCACTTTGTACTGTGGGATGTTCTTTGAATAAAAATTAAAGTGAAATTCTTTCCCTTTTAATTTGGAACAATATCTATAATAAAAGTTTCCGTGACTGATTGTGTTACTCATATTTATGTTTGCTATTCTCTATCATAATGGAGACGTTGAAATATTTTACAGAAAAAAGATAATATTAGATTAAAATATTAGTATATTTAATAAGAATATTTAGATGTATTGATTTTCTTTCTTGGAGTTGTTAGTCTATACATTTTGAACCTCTGTTATTGAGTAAATATCTGGATTGTGTTCTTTAATGTTAATTAATTTTAATGTTATGGAGTAACTATATCAGTCTTATCCTCTTTTTCTTTTGTCACATATTAACATTGTTATATCAATTTACTTAGAACTTTTTTTGTATTGGTCTGCTTACCTGTGTGTATGTGTATTATTAACTTTTTAGTGTAAAATAAAATGTAGATACAGAAAGCCATACATTATATCTTAATGAATCATTATAAGGTGAATTCTCTTGTTACTACCAAAGAAATAGTATCAAGCCAGCCATCTTAACCCTTGTATGTCCCGTGTCCCCCTTTTCTCCAAAGGTAACCATCATCCTGACTTTTAGGGTGATGCTTTTTACTCTTTTATGATTTTATACATATATATGTATATATGTGCATTCTTAGACTTTATATTCTTGTTTACTTAGAGTTTATGTTTTAAATCTTTTAAGCAATTAGATTTACCCTCTATCCCCTTTTCTCCCTTGTTATTTATTTGTTGATGAATCCTGTCTACTTGATCTTGAGATTTTTCCATGATGTGAATTTTGCTGATTGTATTCATGAAGCACATTTAAATATGTTCCTGTCTTTGTATTTCCTGCAAATTGACAGTCCACTTGTTTACTCAGATTCAAGTTGGTTCCCTCTGGCAAAGCTCTTTCAAAATGTATGATTTTTCACACTTTTTAATTTTTTTTCAAATTTAAGCACCTACTGAAGCTAAATATCAGCATCTTTTATTCAGATTTGTAAAGTGGTTGTCACTTTTTTTTTTCAGTTTTTTAAATTGTATTTTCAGTTTTTACTGGATTAATTTCATAGACATAATTTCCCACATCTACTGTTTGGTTTCTTGGTGATAAAATGCATGTAAGAAAGGAATAAAAACTGCTTATTTCTTGAATTTTGTTACCCATCTCAGAATAGTGAGTTTGCTGCTATATTTGGGAATTCACTTAACTTTTCCCCCTCAACACATCATGAATTTACAAACTTAAACATATTTGATTCATTTCTGTTCATTGTCTTAATTTATTTAAGTTTAAATTTCCTCTCTTTGTTTAGTTGGCACAAATCTTTTCAATATGGCCCTAGTCATAACTAGTTGCTATTGTATCTGTTTGTGCTAGACTTAATTTTGTATGTTTTCTTCCTCAGTTTTGGTAATCAATTTCTCAGTGAGCTATGTAGTTCTAAATACACAAATGATATATAAGTGCATTTTTAAAAAGCTTTCAGTATTTTAGATTCTTTCCTTGTCTCCTTCAACACAGAGGTAATTCCTGTTCTTATTTGGCTATCTTTCTAAACCTTTTCCTATGAATTTTTGTCCATTTACAAAGATAAATAAAATGCAAAATAATGTGGATTATTTTTCTTTTTTAAGTGTTTGGCTTTTTCCAGCTTTAAAATCAAATGATTTGCTTACTATCTTTTCTATTCAATTACATATTTTATAATTTTTCTTTGTATCTAGTATATAGCGATCTACTTTATTCTTTTTAAATCACTAAACAATACTTCATTTGGTTCTGCCTCATTAAACTCTTTTCTTGATGATATAGATTGAGTTTTGAGTTTTTCTGTCAAGTTGTGCACATATGTAGTCATAAGGTATTATATGCATTTAAAAGTTTGCCTGTTTGCCTTCTAAAGTATCTTCATAAACAGTACAAATACCTGTTTATTACTACTCATAATACTTGTTACTGTCAAGTCTTGCCAATCTAAAGGAAACATTTCCTTAATTTCCCACTTTGTGAGAGTCCTATAGCATTCTCCCTGCAGAGGTTTTGCTTCTTCATGGGATATCACTTTTCTCTGAGGCATCACATTTAACTGCTCCAGCAGGGACACACAGACCTGCTCCTTATAAGCTGGTTTTAGAGACTGACTTTTCCCAAAACCTAGCTGGTTTTGTTACCCTTATGTGCATCCAACTTTAAATGTATGCTAATTGTTACCTGTCTTCATCTTTTTCCATACCCTCTCATAATAATTATTTCTCTTTTATATTTTAGTCTGTAGTTTTATTTTTCTATGCTGTCTAGTTTTCCTGTATGTTAATTTCAGTTTCTTCTATATTTCCAAGAAATTGGAAAGTATTCTTAATACTTACAATGGAGTATTAAGAAATACCTGTTCTGTTATTTCTCAGATTTAGAGTGGGTGTAGTGGACTGTATTTAGTATGCTACACCCAGTTCAAATTTAAAAAATAGAGGTAAATGAAAGTTTCACTAAGAGATTAGTTTGCCCATTGTCCTCTATCAATATTGTGGTTTTTGTGAGTTTCAGCCCTTTTTTGACCATCACAAACTTGTTCTCCTGTCTGAGCTGAATGCTTAGTTACTAAGTTTTTAACTTTTATTTGAAAATCAGAGGTAGTACCTTGTTGCTCTTTTTTTTTTTTTTTTTGAGACTAGGTCTCGCTATTTTTGCCCATGGAACCACAGGTTCTCATTGCCCCGGGTACCACAGACTCAAGCAACCTCCAGCCTCAGCTTCCCAGGTAGCTGGGATTACAGGCGCGTGCCACCACGCCCAGCTGTTTTTTTGGAACTAGGTCTCGCTATGGGCCCCAGGAGGAACTTGAACCACGATCCCTAGCCCCTAGCCCTGGCCGCTTCATAGACTGAAACTTACAGGCATGAGCCACTGTGCCCGGCCCCTTGTTGCTCACTTAACATCTCTTCTCTAAAATATTGAAAGTACGTAACAATATTACCTAATGTTTATTCATCAATTACTCACGAACCAGGTACTGTACTATTGCTTTTTTGAGTTAACCTTAGTGCACCTACATCTTCATGAGGTATTTTTATGATCCCTTCTTTAAAGTGAAATAATTCCTTGAGTATGAAGAGATTAACAAGCATCTACTTAAGGTGACATTTTGTAGCCAAAACACAACCCATGCCATCTGTGTTTAACTCTTCCTGTCAGTCCCCCTTATTCTGAGTAGTTTCATTAACTTGATGATTTCCTTATGATTGTCATATTATTTCTGATATGACACTAGTTTTGTCAAGATTAATAAACCATTTTTCTAAAGATTGTTGACATTTTTTCTTCAGGATTCATCTTTTGGATCACTGTGTTTAAGATGAGACCAGAGTTGACCAACTCAGTGCTTTTTTTTTTTTTTTTGTATTACTAACCCTTGTATTATCAAACTGTCATTTCACTGTTTATTTTCATTGTATGTTAGCGTAATAGAAATGCAGTATATTTATAATGATTTTATATAGTCTTTTGTGCCCAGATTGAATAATAATACTAAACAGTTTCCTGAGTTCCTCTGTAATATTTATAGCAAGAACAATTATTAAGATAGCTCTAGGAATATCAGTGATTTTTTTCTAGGCAGATTCTTCATTCAAGCTTATATGGGCCTTTTGTGATGAAAGACAAATGACAAGATTGCTGAGAATAAAAGGAGTGATTTTCCTGGTACTGAGCAGGACATAGGATTTAGTCTTGAAAATAATTTTAGATTGTCCTATTTTCCAAATATTCCAGTATTTCTCATTCTTGACTGGTTTCATTCGGTCCTGAAAAAGTTAAAAGACTAATGTCTTTCACTTGGTTGCATCATTACTTTAGCAGATTTAATGTGAGCTTATGAAGGGACTAATGGAAGGTGAGCAGACGAAATGAGCTTTGTGATCTTAAATATACTTCGTTCTTATTCATGTCAAAATGTAGAAATATGTAAGATTCTGTGACTTAGCAGACTAATTATAGCCATATTAATTCATGTACACAAAACTTTTCCCAGAATATCCAGATAATTAAAGAATGAAAGAGGATTAGAGGGATGCAGAGATAGGGAGGGACACTAATTTACAAAGGTAATTGCCTTGCTGGTTTTCTAAGTGTAGAAAACCTTTATATTCTAGTATAAAAAGCAAGCAGTTTTTACTACAGAATCATAATATATTTTCTCTTGCTTTCTTTGTGAAGGAATTATTAATTTAATGAAAAACAGGCAGGAGATAGTTACTAAAATGTTTAACCTTTGAGTACATAATGATTTAGATTAAGTATTAATCTTGGAGTCAGAAGCTCCCATTTTAGGACCAGGTTATTTTACTGTGGCTTTAAGCAAACTGTATTTTTCTCTTTCATTTTCTTTTTCTGTAATTAGAAAAACTGATGTTTACCACATTTCTTACTTTGATACAATCTAGTTACCACAATGCTACCTTTGACTAAGTTGTAATTTAATTAACTATCACATGGGTATTTGAAGTGATTTTAGATCCCTTTACAACTGAAAAGAATATAGAAACCCAAAATACATCACTAAATTTCTAAACAGAGGAATAGCTTGTGCTTGAATGGGAAACAACTCAGAGACTCTGGCAGGTCTCTAAAAAAGAGACAACAGCTATTAGTCATTTCATTGGGCATTGTATAAGGTATAACTTCAAGAAGTACATACCTTCAAATTACTGCAGGCATACTTGTAATTGTTTCAGAAACTGAATTCTCAGGTTAAATCCTCTAATTATAGAATATAGTGAGTATGACTCAAATATTCTTAACCTTCTAGTTTTATAATTTTGAGTGCATAGGCCCATGTTCTCTAATATTAAAGAGGTATCATCTTAGTCTGTCAATATAGTATCTTTTATTGATCGAATTAGCATGTAAGATGTGCACTCAAATACTTCAGCTGTGATATGAAAGATTATTGGTTAGCATTACATGTAGATGGACCTTTAAAATGTTTTATATGCATTATAAATACTCTATAATACTGTTGAATAAGCAGCTAGACTTTGGCATATTTCCATAAATAATTTCTGTTTTCAAGAATATTCCGTGTTATACCTTGTTGTAGTGATCGTGGTGGAGAAGACCCAAACCAGAAAGTAATCCATGGGGTTATTGACTCCTTTGTTCATGTTGAACAGTATAAGAAAAAATTCCCTTTAAAGGTAAAAACTTCCATTGAAAGTATAAAAAACCTATAATTTCTTAAATTATTTGTTCTCATTTTTAAAAAAAAAACTGTGATTTTAATTGATTTGTTTAGTTTTATCAGGAAATCTTTGAGTCTCCCTTTCTGACTGAAACAGGAGAGTATTACAAGCAAGAAGCTTCAAATTTATTACAAGAATCAAACTGCTCACAGTATATGGAAAAGGTAAAAAAGAAATGTTAAATACATTCATTGTCCAACAGCATGATTTTACTTAGCATTAGTTTTCCTAATATATTTTTGATGGGAAAAGGTTCTCGTTGATCATTACTCTTAGGTTATTAATGTTTGCCTATTGATTAGACCTGTTCTTATTACAACATTTTTTTCATGAGAAAAAGTGCTGTTCCACTTTTTATCATAGTTAGTGCTTTATGATAAATACTGGTTGATTGGTCTTTTATATATATTATATATTAAACTGCAAATTTTATATATATAATCTTTGCAAAATAAGCTAATTTTTGCTTAGTAGGCATGTTTAGAGAATAGGGTAAATGCAGAAGTTAGATATTTGGGTTTTCCTACTGTTTTTCTTTTTTTTTAAAGTGGAATGCTGGGGGAAAAGAAGTATAATATTCTAGGCACCAGAAATTTCAGCTAGTCCTTCAATTAACACAGATTGATGTCCAAATTTTAAATTCAATGTATACTTTCTCAGTAAAATAATAGTCATAAATTTAGTCATAGTACAAAATAAATTAGATTTTAACTAGTTTTTTCTTCACCTGCAGTGCTGGATTTCAAACTTCTTATGAGATGATTTTTGTTGGTTTAACCAAAAAATATAATGTTGTAATTAAAATAGCTGTAGTTTAGTCTCCATAGAATGTAAGTCAAGAAATATCAGTGCTTACATGTAACTTTTATATATTTATTACACAAAGCCTGGGTTTGGAAGTCTGAGTTACTTGATTCTTTTCCTCCGTTGTCACTAGTTAGCTCTGAGACCTTGAATAAGTCATCTGGGACATTTTTCTCCATCTATTAACTGTAAGGTATACTAAATCAGTGGTTCTTAAGCTTTCTGTCCTTTTTTGCATCTTAGATTCTTATTAAAGATTCTAGATCCAGTCCTGAAAAGTGCACGCAGCACATCAACACATACATTCCTCCCTATCTCTGATTCTCAAAAAGCACCATTAGCAACAATGGAAACAACTCAAATGTCTATCAGTAGTAGAAAAGATAAACAAAATGTATCAACATACAGTACAATAATATTCTGCCTTAGGAAGCAATGATGTTCAGATACAGGCCACAGTTTGGATGAGACTTGAAAGCATGGTAGGTGAATAAGTGAAGGTCAGGAAATCTCGTTACATACTTTCTCACTACAGAATGATTTTAAAGTTTAAACATTTGTATACGAATATCTATACGGCTTAGATTTTCAATTCAAATTTATATTTGTTTTTAGGTAGAAATTAGCCAGGTTCTCTTTTTGTTTACTAACTGGTTCTTATTAACCAAAATATTATTTGTAGTTCAGTGCTTTTTATTCAGGTTAAGCTTCAATAGTTGATCTTGATTGATTTTTGACTAGGAGTCAAATAACTTCTTTTTTTTTCTTAAATCTGGCACCTGGCAGAAAGTTAAGGGAAAGGAAACAAAAAGTCTTCATTTATCTTTAATGGAATGAAAACATTTCTAAATGTAAGCTATTGATATTCACCCACAAAATATTTAATAATTACTGAAAGGACAGATTCAGTATAAATCAGAATATTAAAGATAGACATGAGTTCCAAGTGAGAGTTACATCCTGCTTACAGAATTTCATCTCCTGTTATCTGAGGCTTAAATGTTGTCTTTCATGGGCACAAAGTGCAAAGGTAACATTCTAAAAACAATACATTGCTCAGAATTGTCTAGATTTTTTCTTCTTCCCTCTCTTTTTCTAGCTCCTAAGTTAATCTGCTTGGTCCAGGTTCTGTAAAATTTTTTTTTGCTTGATAGTTAAATATTCATAAAGGACCACCTGTTCTGATTTTTAGAAATCATCATCCACTATCCCTGTTGCATATTAGGTTATGTGATAGAAATATGGGATCAATGAACTTTATTTAATTCTTGTTCATAAGACTGTGGCAAAATATAGATGATATCTAGTAGTTTAAAATTTTGAAATGATTTATGGAATGTGGGTTTAAATTGATGCAATCCTCATTTGTTACCTGACCATGCGTAGTTGAACCATTAAAATTAGGCTACTTAAATTACTTATTATATGTTTTCCTCATTAGTAGTTCATGACTGTGTTTCTAAAGGTTCTAGGTAGATTAAAAGATGAAGAAATCCGATGTCGAAAATATTTAAATCCAAGTTCATACACTAAAGTGATTCATGAATGTCAGCAACGAATGGTAGCAGACCACTTACAGTTCTTACATGCAGAATGTCATAACATCATCCGACAAGAGAAAAAAAATGGTAAGTGATATCAAACATAAAGTGAGTAGAAATGTAATTATAAATCCACTTTTTATGTCGTCTTCCAGCTAACTTAAGATTTCCAGCATACTTTAGTATTAAACTCTAAAATATTTGGTATGCCTTCTTACAGAATATTAATAATCTGTTTTAAAATATTTTTAGAAAAATATATTTCATAGTTTCCAAATCAAGAGAAAAACTGGTAAAATTGTTTGCACAATTTTATGTATCATGATGGCTATTTTTCTTAATTACATTTAGTGCTAATATAAAGCAGGAAAATAAGGCAAAGAATATATGAAGAGACTATATGAAGATGCTCAGTATCACTCAAAGTAGGAGATACATAAAGTAAAAGTACAGTGAGATAATGCAGAGAAAAATAATTTTTTTAGACATTGAGAAAATAGTATTTAAGGTTGTCCCAGTAGTAGGGCTTACTCAATAGAAGATGTTTCAGACATGCAAAAAAGTTTCGAAGCAACATCAACTTGCAGATTTAAAACAGTATATATAAATGCAGTTTTTTAAAAATTATATTCAGAATAATCGACATTGATGAATGGGATGGGAAGACTTTGCAGGATAACATGATTTTATAAACCACAGTAACAAGTACAAAAAGACATTGAAAGGAATGGTAGACAAATACAGTAATGGAGTAAAATAGATTGAAATAACCCATATATAGATGGATGTGATTTTAGACCAAGGTAGCACTGCAAAGCAATGGATGAAAGATAATCTTTTTAGCACACAATGCTGAGTCCATTAGATATGCATTTAGGGGAAATATATTTGATTTGTACCTTAGATGCCATATAAGGAAACTGTTCACTTCTTTGTAGACTTGATCAAAATACTAAGCTTTTACATTTATAAGCAATAGTATAAGAGTAACTTTCTGCAAAAGATATATTTTAAGTGAAATACCAATAGTAACCACAAAAGAAAGATTTGTCAAGTTGATTACATTAAAACTAAAAACTTTGGGTTATTTAATAATCAATGAGCATTGTATCATCAAAAAATAGCCATACAGTAATTTTTTATAGTGACTGAAAAATGTTTATATCCAGAATATGAAGTTGTCAAGAAATAGAAAGTTTCAAATAAAGCCACTACACTGAGACCTCATTTTCGTATCTCAGTGGCAAAAATCAAAATGCTTGTTTATACATTGTTGGCAGGGCAGCTCCCCGTTATTTAAAATTCTGACTACAAGACTTTTGGCACAGCAATCCCACTGCTAGGAATTTATACTGCAGATATTCTTGCCTCTATACATGATTGTTAATTTTAACACTGTAATGTCAAGAATTGGAAAAAACCAAATTTCCACCTTTCAGAAAGTAGGGTATAGCCATATAATGGAGTGATATGTAATTGTAAAATACGAGAAATTATTCTGTGTATTGATAGAAAATTATATTTGAGTTAAAATGTTGTCTCTTTCAGTTGTAAATAATATATACAATATGCTGTGCTGTTTACATACAAGGAGCAGGGGGGAGAATATTTGTATTTGCTTAAATATGTATAAAATATCTTTGAAAAGATACTAAATCATTTTAATATTACTTCTCAATGAGGGTTGTAAAGGGTTAGAAGATGGGTATAGGAGACTTTTTTGGAATACTCTTGTAATTTTGCATTTTGAACCATACATTACCTAATATATTACATACTTTTTTTTTAACTAATGTGAAATTTAATAATCAGATTTCTTTCTCCCTCCTTAGACATGGCAAATATGTATGTCTTACTCCGTGCTGTGTCCACTGGTTTACCTCATATGATTCAGGAGCTACAAAATCACATCCATGATGAGGGCCTTAGAGCAACCAGTAATCTTACTCAGGAAAATGTAAGTTGTGAAAGAAAGTGGAAAATTGTTTTCTTAATCAGGTTAACATGGAATTTTCTTTTCTTTTACTGATTTAGTCAACTGGAGAATGAGTCTTAGCATGTCAGAAAAGGGAAACATTTTTATTAAAATGCTGCGAACTTCTTGTTGGTCTCACCAAATTACTAGAAAATCAGTGAATGAGACAACCTTCCTTTTAGCCACACTGATGTGTTCATCTAGTAAATTAATTAGCTTTGCAGAAAAAAAGTTTGTTTTTCAAATAATTGCATTCTTTTGTAACTGTCATCAATAAAAAGGTATTAATTACTGGCAATATATGGACAACTTACAATTTGCTTTCTTTATATGCATTCTGAATTTGGTAGTTCAGGAAGAAAATGTCAGTGACAACATTCTTCCCTAAATGTTTGATTGCTACCCAGAATACCCAATACTGACTTATGTCCCTAATATCCATCTTCCTGAAGAAATGCCTTCTAGCCAAGTGATTATTTACATAAAAGTGTCTTTCCTTCAAAGTTTGTTCCTATCATCAATTTTTTTTGTGGTTTTGTTATGACTAATGATAGTTGACAGTAAGATTAAGATGACATGAAATATGCTCTTTTCTAAGTAGAACTGTTTGCTCTTTATAATGCAATAATCTGTGCATAGATGTATTTGTTCAGGAGAATTTAGTAGAATCTGATGCACCTTAATTGTACATTTGTCTTTGCAAATCTTAGATTTTCTGTTTTGTCCCAGTAAGTAATGTTTTCAATTTTTATAAAATCATTAGTTTATATTATTTAGGTGTATTAATTTGTAGTTAGTAGATTTAATGCTTTATAGTATTACCTTTACAGACTCAGAATATTGAGACACATTGGCAGAGAGTCTGGTGCAGGGAATCAGCAAATTGAAATACAAGAGATCTCTTTTTTTAATAGACTCAAATGATTTTAGCTGACTTAAGTCTTAGGTACTAATTTTGTTGTGTCCATTAGCGTGAAAACTTACGTTTGCAGCCAGGCACGGTATTGTGTGCCTGTAATCCCAGCGCTGGGAGGCTGAGGCCAGGGTTTGAGACTTCCCTGGGCAACATAGCGAGACCTAGTCTCTAAAAAAAATAGCCAGACATGGTGGTGCATGCCTGTAATCCCAGCTACCTGGTAGACTGAGGCTAGGGATCTCTTGAGTTTGGGAGTTTGGGACTACCCTGGGCAACATAGTGAGACCTATTCTCTAAAAAAAAAAAAGCAAAAAGCAACTTACTTTTGTAATAAGTTATTTCAACTCTCTGTCAACCTTCAGTTACTTTGAAAGCAGGTTTTGTTTACACATTGCTCTGTGAAAGTAATTAAGTTAGTTTAAAAAAAGAAGGATTGTAGTTTGTAATGCAACAACAAAGAGTAGGTTCTTTTGGCAAACTGTAATCCTGTATTTCTGGTATTGAATGACATCCTAATTTCAACACCAAATTTTCAGACTTTTAAGACCATCTTAGGTATAGGGGGAAGGTGTGTGTGCGTGTGTGTAATACTAATTTGCTTAAGGAGAACTTACTTAAACAAGTCTTTAGTAAGTCTGATTGTATCCTTGAACTACTTAAGATGTAATTTTGAACTTTGTATTTTTTATTTTTAGATGCCAACACTATTTGTTGAGTCAGTTTTGGAAGTACATGGTAAATTTGTTCAACTTATCAACACTGTTTTGAATGGTGATCAGCACTTTATGAGTGCATTAGATAAGGTAACTTTTTAATATTATATGTATATATTTTCTCAATATTCTTGAGGCATTTTTCAGACTAGAGTTTCTAATTATGTGACTTTTATCTAGACATGAAGATTAACTAATTTAAGTGTGAAAATCAAAGTATTAATAACTTAAAACTTAAAGTAGTAACTGGTTAAGTTAGATAATAAGGATATTGACTTTCCCATGAATAATCTAATATATTTAAGATTATACTGAAAATATATGTATACTGCTAATATTCTTAGTAGTGATTTTTCCTTTGAATATAATATTTTGCCACCATATTTAATAGAAAAGTAAATATTACAAATTTGAATTTTACTATACTTTAAAGGAAATTTCCATAATTGTTATGAGAGTATCTTTCAGGAAGAGCAAGGTATATAATTAAAATGCAGCTATTCATCAAGAATACAGAGAAGTTTACACAGTGTTAGATATGAAAACAATGAATAAGCTTCTACCAAATGATGTATTTTGCGTGAAGTTGTAATTTTTTGATTTATAGATTGTAGCATATATATTTGATGTATAGATTATAGCATATATTAAAAGAAGTACTTTAATACTGATGGCGAATTATGTTTTCTCTTTAGGCCCTTACGTCAGTTGTAAATTACAGAGAACCTAAATCTGTTTGTAAAGCACCAGAATTGGTAAGTTTGTTGGTTGCTTAAAAGTAATCTTATGAAAAATCAGTAATAAAAATTGAAAACTGAGAACATCAAATTAGTTTGTTTTTGTAACCTTTATTAAGAATAAAAACAGTTGTATATATTTTGGCACTTAAGGAATGTAATAAGCCATACATATAGCTTCTTCTTAAATAACAAAGAAAAGATTCCATCTTAATAAGTTTGTATTTTAAAATATATGTGTTTTGAAACAATTTGTCTTATTTTCCATAAAGATGTCTGAAAATAAAGGATATATGGTAATTCTTGAAAACTTTTAAAAAATTTACCTTGACATATATTTTAAGTTCTTGAGTGCATGAGTTTTAAGCGTAGGCTTAGAATGTCAAATATCCTGTGCATTGATCTAATTTTATATTGTTGCCACTTTGCTTCCTTTGTGAAATGCTATGTACAAAAACGCCCTTTGTAAGATTTACTGTCAATTTCTATTTGAGCTTGCTAAGTACTGTGACAACTTACTAAAGAAATCAGCGAAAGGGATGACTGAGAATGAAGTAGAAGACAAACTGACAAGCTTCATTACGGTTTTCAAATATATTGATGATAAGGATGTTTTTCAAAAGGTAAGTTGTGAAGAGAATTTTATTTATATTTTAGTTAACTTTGATTTTATTTCTGAATTTTCAATCAGAAAGGAAGTAATCTTTAAAAATATTTTTTAATATAGTTCTACGCAAGAATGCTGGCAAAACGTTTAATTCATGGGTTGTCTATGTCTATGGATTCAGAAGAAGCTATGATCAATAAATTAAAGGTACTGTAAACCTTTGATTTGATAATGTGGAAATTATTCCACTAGCACATAATGGTATTCATTGTTGCATTATATGTAATAACAGGAAATAATTGAATTGGTAACTTACTAAATATATTCATATGGTGGGCTATATAAATATTGTATTAAGAGAATAAAATTTCTACATTTGTAGAGAATCAATCACATGATAAGCAGTCTTAATTTTGCCAAAACTTGTATTACTTATAAATGAGTGTACGTAAAATATCCTTTTAAGTACACATTTTGTGTTGCCAGTGAATTCCCATTTATTTTTATATTGTTTTAGTTTACATACTGTTAAGTAGTAGCTGATTCACATTATCCTCGGTAAATAATTGATAATTTTCTTTATTGAATTTGTAAGTTTTTAAAAAATGTCCAAAATGTCTTACAATGTTTTTAAAGTTATGTTACCTTAAAACTTCATACCTTGAGATCAAAGATCCAAGTTTTCTGATCTGGTGATAACAGTTTTGAATAGATTTTGTCACTACTTAATAGATAATTTTAAAAATATGCCTAAATAGCCTCCTTTTAAATTATTCCTAACTCAATATTATCATTTTTTTCATACATACTTGGTTTGATCTATAAGTTACAAGGTATCATGCATACGGTATATATAATTTTGTAGTGTTTACATAAGATACATGAATTTATTTTCAAGTTTTTACTTTAAAAAGATATTTGTTTCATAAAAGGTTTTTATTCATCTATTTAATCTGCATTTTTTAAAAAGGATTTTTAAAAATACTTTGAGTATCAGCTTTGAATAATGAGTAATAACCTTTGATATAAGTATATAAGCAGAACTTTTGATCATAAACCTAGTGATGGCAATGTGTTCTTTTTATTGTTTTTTATAATCATGTATTTTTTAAAATTTTATTTTGCAGCAAGCCTGTGGTTATGAGTTTACCAGCAAGCTACATCGGATGTATACAGATATGAGTGTCAGTGCTGATCTCAACAATAAATTCAATAATTTTATCAAAAATCAAGACACAGTAATAGATTTGGGAATTAGTTTTCAGATATATGTTCTACAGGTATGAATATGTGTTTTACTGTGAGCAGTTGCTAATCACTTCAAATGCTCTGATACAGAGGATTAATAAATGGATGCTGATTTTCTTTCAATGAGTGGATTGTAGTGTCTAAAGTCACATTATATTGACTTGGAATGATAGTAATGCTTTACATAATAGTAAGGATTTATATAATAGTAATGCTGATGGATTTTATCAACATTTTGAGGAAACAAAAATATGCTATAGTTGTTTAAGTTACCACATAAATATTTACTTTAAAGTTAGATGTTTGTTTAATTTTCTTATTTTATTTTTTTCCATCTAGGCTGGTGCATGGCCTCTTACTCAGGCTCCTTCATCTACATTTGCAATTCCCCAGGAGTTAGAAAAAAGTGTACAAATGGTAAGTTTGCAGGGACTATGTTAGGGAACCTGAACAATTTTAATACTTAACAAATTTGATACTTTTAGATATTTTTCCAAAGTCTTAAAGTCTTATGAGAGGTAAAAATACATTCACATATTATAATTAGTTTGCCTTTTGAGGAGAAAGAAATTTATTGTTGTTATTAATAGTGAAATTAAATTTCTGAGAATGTCATACTTGTCAATATATGTTCTCTTAGTATTATAAACTCTGTCTGCTCTTAAGTGGCTTTCAATATAAAAATTTATATTATAGGTAGTCTTAAGTGGCTTTCAATATAAAAATTTATATTATAGGTAGTCTAGAATGTGTAGTAGAGGTATTGCTCTATCGATATGTTTACTTTTTTTTTTTTAATGTATTGTTTTTTTATAGAGGCTGCACCGAATTGTATTTCCACCACTAGTGTATGACTGTTCCTCTTTCTCTGTATCACAGCAAATAGTTCTAGAACATTTTTCTTACTCTCAGTGTCCCCAAATAAACACTGCCTTTTAGCAGTCACTTTCCATTCCCCTCATCCCTTTTCTCCCAGCCCACAGCAGTCTTATTCATTCTCTATAAGTTTGCTACTTCTGGACATCTCACATGCAGTCATATGTGGTCTTTTCTGACTTCACTAGTATAGCATAATATCAGGGTTTATCAGTATTGTAGCATGTATGAATAGTTGATTTATTTTTAGTGCAAGTATTATTCCATTGTAAAAATACATACATAATGCCAATTTTAATTCATTAATCAGTTGATGGACATTTGGATTTTCTCCACCTTTTGACTTAGGATAATGCTGTTGTGAATATTTGTACATGTGTTTTTGAGTGCACATGCTTTCACTTCTTTTGAAACTGTCCCTTTTTGACTTTGCCTCACCACATGAGACTTTTTAGTTTTTGATTGGAGTTGGTTAAGGTAGCTTTTTTTTTTTAGTGAATATTTTTTATCAGTTCCCTTATTTGGTCAGTGACATGAGGTTGTGAAACAGTGAGTTATGTATACGTTTATGAATTTTAAAATGAAAATAGTATTTCATTACACTATTTTCTAGAAATGTTCACAATGAATAATGTAAATCACTTTTTTAAAAATTGATTTTTTTCTTTTCTTTCAAAATAAGAATTGTAAATAAAGTATAGGCTCCAGAATCATAGTTCCTGGCTTCAGCTGGCTGTTTTGCCACTTAACTTAATTCTGTAACTTTGGGGAAATAACATAATTTTCTGAGACTTGATTATAGTTACGCCTCATAGTGTTAATATGAGTATGAGATAATGTAAACATTGTCTGATATATAGTTAGTCCTCAGTAAGTGGTAGGATGTAATAAAGTGATAGTGGTAACAAAATTGTTTAGATAACAAAATAGATTTCAGGGTACTAGGCATAAGGTAAGACTTTCACAATAGGAGTCTATTTATGACTAATTGTACAACTTCTTTGAGAGGGCATGATAGCACAATTATCTTAGAAACCATATAAAGAATAGTCTGGACACACCACACAGTAAACAACATAAAATTCTCTCCTTCCACTTTCATTATCTCTAAGTCACAGTCTCCCAGTGAGCCAGAACAGCTGTGGAAGTTCTTCATTGTAGATTTAAGCTTTGAAACAACTGATGAGTCTGAGAAGCTTTTTGAGCAATGGGAAACACACACGAGTGTGTAATAATGAGATATCCAAGTATCAAGCACTCTGAAGACTTTGAATTTGTCAGTTGTGGTGTGATGGGGGAGGAGGACACAGCCATGAATGGAAAACCACACAAAAGGTGGATGGAAGAGTTGTGGAACTAAAGAGGGTTTGTGTTAAGAATAGGTTCTCAAAGACCTAGTGCCCACTTAACTGTGAAAAAATTGTTTCATTGGTGTCTTTTAAGAAGATACTGAAGAACATTGCCTAAGAGATTATTTTGAACTATGTGGGAAAATTTGAGAATGATTGGAATCATGAGCAGTTGTGGCAGTGGCAAGGAGAGAGGCTTTACTTTTTAAAACTTTTGATGACTCTGGTTCTGTAGGCAAGACTATTTCAGAAACATCAGTACTGTGAATGGATACAATTGTGAAGGAAGGAAAGTCCTATCTCAGGAACAAGTTAAGTAACTCTTCATCCAGTGCGTCATCCAGCAGCCAAAGTAGTTCTGGAAGCATTGGTGGTATTCATGGGGGTGGTTTTGTTGGGAATTACAACGTTGTTCATAGAGAAAACCTCAGTAATTGAGGTGGTTTTGGTAAGGCAGCCATGGTGATGATGGATATGGAGGCAGTGAGGATTAGCTATATTGGATTTGATAATGATGGTGATTATGAAAGAGGTGGTGCTTGTTATGAAGTGGGTGGCCTTGGTTATTCTGAAGGAAGCAAAGGCTGTGGAAGTGATAGACAGGATTGTTCTGCCTATGGCAGAAGTCACAGCTGTGACAGCTATAACAGTGGTGGATGCAAAAGCTGTTTTGGTGGTGGTAATGAAAGCAGCTTTGGAAGCAGTAGCAGCTACAATGAATTTGGCAATTACTACACTCTATCTTCAAGTTTTGCTCCTTTGAAAGGAAGAAACTTTGGGACAGGAGCTCTGGCCTCTTTGGTAGTGGAGGCCAATACTTTGCTAAACTATGAAACCAAGGAGGCTTTCATATGAAGTTCCAGCAGCAGCAGCAGTATCTTTTGGTCATGGCAGAAGATTTTAATTAACTGCCAGGAAACAAAGCTTAGTAGGAAAGAAAAGCTAGAGAAGTGACAGAAAAGCCACATATTGAAAGATTTGAATGCAGCCAAACACAGTGGTAGTGGGGCCTCCCTCCTACAAAGAAGATATGTTTGCTCATATGCATGGCAAAAAAATGAGGGCTGTATTTGTGACTAATTGCATAACAGGTTATTTTAGTTTCTTTTCTGTGGAAAGTATAAAGCAATCCAACAAAGGGTTTTAATCTAGATTTTTTTTCCCCCATCCATGTTGTTGATTGCCCAGTGTAATAGTCTGATCATGATGAGGAATAAATATGTTTTGTTTTGTTTTTTTAAACTACATAAAGAATATTCATTGACTGGGCAGAATATAACTTTATGTTATGGGTTTTGCAAGAAGGAAAGATGCATGTTAGGGATCAGGGATGAAGTAACAAGGTGAAGGCATTTTAATACATTTCTCAACAGACATGAGTAAGAAAATTGGCCCCTTGCGACAGTCTTAAAATTCGTGCCCTAATTTTCTACTCAAAATTGAAGGAGAGACAGGACTGACAGAAATAAAGTGTTTTTTTTTAACTTAATATTGTACTCTTTTTCCTTGAAATATTATTTTCCTTTAATAGTATTTCTAATCCCCTAAAGTTTATTTATTAACCTATAACCTTCACTGGATTTTGTTTTGCCATTTATAACCAGGGAGTGCATTTCTTTTTTACTATATAATTATTATTCCAAGAATGTAGTTCTATTTGCATTTTCTTATTACCAGCAGAGGGAGTTTGTCCTTATGTATTTTTTTCTACTTAATTCAAGTTTTTGATTACATACAAATGAAAATTCATTTGTCTATCTAACTTTACATTTCACAATTTGTTACTTTAGTTATTTTTCATATATTTTGTATCTTAAGTATAGTTGTCAAAGATTAGTTTCATTTTTCATGTATATATTTTAAAGATTTGGAAATTAAACTAAACTAATTAATTTTGTTCATTAGAACATTAAATCTTATTTGTATTTCTTTTGTACTCAGTACATAAACCTCATTAATGCTAAGGAGATAAGAATATTATTTTATTAATGCATTCTATTAAAAGTAGAACACTTCTACTATTTCAGTGAGTAAACTCATTGAATAGAAATGATAATTTTAAGACCCTTTAAGTTCTAATTAATGTCCTTTAATGGTATTTGAAAGATTCTATCCTTAGTGTCCCTTTAAAATGAGACATTTAATCACTATATTTCTTAGTAATACACTTTGATGACACAGTTATTTAATGATATAATTAAGCAAGGTTTTGTCTTTTAATTCTAGTGACTTTATCATGTGGAGTTGAACTTTTTCTTGACCAATGTGTATATACATGAAACTATAAGTTAAATTTAATAATATATAAATATTTAATAATAAATATTTTCTTCTGGCTTATTAATATTATCAGTTAAACTTTACTGGTACTACTGAAGAGTTACAACAGGCCTTCAGAACTTGGAATATGTATTCTAAAGCCAGTTTTGCATTTAACATAATTTATAGAGTATTTTAAAGTAAACTCAGTTTTATTTTGTTTCTGTTCTGAAATTCACTATACATGTTTCATAGTAAAATTATGAATTATATAGTAGTAGCTGAATTTTATAAACACCTTTTATAAACACCCTGGAGATTATCAATTAGTGTAAGCGCTTTTTTGGAATATTTTTATGACATTTTAACTTCATCTTTGTCTAGATTAGAACTAAAAAGAAAATCTAGTTGTTATAGATACAGTCATTCACTGTTTGTCATGCAAAGGATTGATAGATTTTCTCAGAGAGGAAAGAGTGCTGCGTCACTGGAGGGAAAAATTATTTGTTTCAGATACCCAAGGTCAGGCAAACTTGAAATACACTGATGAGAAAAAGCAGTAATTCTCATGACTGGCAGCTGCAAACTTCTGTTATGTAGAGTGGGTGTAGTGAAACTTGTGGGCTAAATGGTGTTGAATGTTTTATTTATCATCTTTGTTGAAAGTAGAGAAGGTAAAGTTTGGTTTACATATAAAAGCTTTGGATATTATATATCTGGCCTCTCACGCTAAAAATATGTCCACAATTCTCAGTTGTGACATGAAGTGATCATTTGTTTATTTTTCAGTTTTATAACACAGTTCTGTTTTTATCTTTTTACGTGTCAATATCACATTCTCACTGTGTGTTGTGTACAGCTTTTAAAAAGGTCTGAGCTCTACTCTTTGGGTTGTTATCCTGCAAATACACATTCAGTCCAAGGAAGGAACTTTAACAATTTCAGTGCTACTGAAATAGGATGCTAAGATTTCACTTTTCACAATAATGTCAGGGGGAAAAAAGATAGAAATAGTTTGATTCTTTTCATTAGTGTTTGAGTGGGTGTGGAATTGAAATCACTACAGTAATATTAATCTGTCACTTCAACAGGGTTAAATATATGTTGGTTATAAATTAGAACTGATGATATAATTTATATATTTTTAAATTTTTTCTCAAGGTAATGTTGGTTTACAACACTGTGATTTAGAGTTTTAGGTTTACACCTCTTCCAGTATATTTTACCACATAAGAAGTACCACCACATCACCCCATATTTCACCACAGTCTATTGGACCTCCTCCCCCTTTTGCCATTTTAACCTCCCTTGCACCTCTCCCCCCATAGCATCAGTTGTACAATTAAATTTTTAGAAACTGTTTTTGTTTAGTTTCTATTGACCCTTTTGTTTTGTTTCCCTGTATTCCACACTTAAATGAAACCATCTGGTACTTGTTTTTCTCCTCACTTATTCTAATTAGCTTTATTCCTTCCAGTTCTATCCACATTGTCACAAATGGCAAGAGTTCATCTTTTTTATTTATTGCTGAGTAGTATTTCATTTTGCATGTGCAAATTTGTAATCCACTCATCTGTCCATGAGTGCATAGCTTGTTTCAGTATCTTGGCTCTTGTAAATAGGGCTGCAATGAATGTAAGAATGCATATATCCTTTGAATCTTATTTTTTGTTGTTTGTGTGTTTGAGACTAGGTCTCACTATTATTGCCTGTGGAACCGCAGGCTCACATTGCCTGGGGTACCACAGACTCAAGCAATCCCCAGCCTCAGCTTCCCAAGTAGCTGGGATTACAGGTGCGTGCCACCACACCCAGCTGTTTTTTTGGGACTAGGTCTCACTATGTGCCCCCAGCAGGACTCGAACCGCAATCCCTGGCCCCGGCCGTGGCTTCCTAGGCTGCCACCTATACAGGCATGCGCCACCATGCCCAGCCTTCCTTCTTATGTTTTTGTATTCTCCAGGTAGATACGTAGATGTGGAATTGCTTGAAATATGGTAGATTTTATTTTGTTTTGTTATTTGTTCTCTGTAGAGCTTTGATATCATCTTTTGTCAGATGTATTGTGTGCAGATATTTTCTTCCATTCAGTAGCAAACTTGTTTTAGTGATAGTTTATTTCAGTGTGCAGACATTTTTTAGTTTGGTGGAATCTTGTTTGTTCATGTCTCGTTTCTCTTGCTATTATTAGAGACAAATCCACAAAGACATCTCTGAAGCCACTGTCATGTAGTTTTCCATCTCTGATGCCATTGTCTTGTGGAGTTTTCCCATGTATTTTATATTTATAGTTCAAGTCTTATGTTCACTAGTCCACTTAGAGTTAATTTTATGTAAGATGTCTTGATAGCAGTGTTCTGTGTGGATTTATATCTGAACTCTCAATGCCTCTGTGTCTGATTTTAGTCCAGTACCATCCTGTTTTTAATTACTGCAGCATTGTAATGTAGTTTGAAGATTGGAAGTGTGGTTCTGCCTCTTATGTCAGGATTTGCTTTGGCTATTTAGGGTCTTATGTGTCTCCATATAAATTTAAATCATGTTTGCTCTATTTCTTTGAAGATTAACATTGAAATTTTGATAGGGACTACACGGAATCTGTATATTGCTTCAGATAATATGGCCATTTTACATTGTTGTCTTCCAGTAAATGAGCAGGAATTTTCTTTTTCTTTGTGTCTTTTACTTCTTTTAATAATTTCTTACAATTTTTGTTGTGCAAGTTTTTACCTCCTTTGTTAATAACCCTACGGGTTTGTGCTGAGAAGTCTAAGGTAAGCCTGAATGGGAGTACCTCCCTGCCCCCAGCTGCTTTCAGTATTCCTTTCAATGTCTTGAACTATTGGTAGTTTCACTGTTGTGTGTCTTAGTGTAGGTTTAGGTGTTCTTTTAGCATCATGGACTTGGAGGTTGAGTTCCTTCTCATTGTTTAGGGCAAATTCCTCTGGTATTTGATTGAATAAGCCTGCTGTTCCCTTTTCTCTTTCATTTCATTGATTTCATTACTTATGTTGTTTTCTAATGGAGTGAGATAGTCCAGGGAAGTGTATTTCTCTTATTTCACTTTTCCTGTGTCCATCTGCTTCTCAAAGTCACAAATTCATTTTTCCAATTGGTCTTTTCAGTTTCCATAACGTACTCTAGAACTTTTTTGTCTCAGCTAGTGAACATTTTACATCCTGAATTTCTTATTTTCTTATTTAAAGCTTCAATTTCTATTTTCTGTTTATTAATTTTTTCAGGTCATTCGTTTTTCTCATTAGCTCTTCTGATGTTTTTTTTTCACCACTTTGAGTTGTCTTCCTGTATTTTCTTTCATTTCATTAATTTTATTACAGCAATTTTAAATGCTTATGTATCTGTTTGAGAGATAAAATTTTCCTTTTCTTTGTTGTTGAATTCTGGAGAGTTACTCTCTACTTGCAGCATATTTTCCTTTGAGTAGTGAAGATGCCACATATTCTACTTTTATATCTATCCATTTTGCTGTTTATATTTTCCCATGGTGTGGAGTCTAATGTATATGACTGGCACGGTTTTGTTGGTCCACTGTTGGATTACAGATCTGAGAATTCTGTGCTCTGTGGACTATTATTGTACTTCAGCAGGCCAATCAATACCAGTTTCAAGGAGCTGGAGAGGGGAAGTGTTCTTCTTACTGGGGATCCACTCTATGTACCACCCTGCTTTTTCATTCAAGGGTCTGTTACTCCATGCCATTTAGGTTTCTTTTCCCAAGGGCCACTGGTTGAATTGGCAGTTCCCTCCTCAGGAACAGTCTCCGCTCATCTTCTGTTAAATTAAAAGTAATTCTCTCACCTCTGCCTATTGTTTCAGGGGTTTTCCAGTTTCACCCTTATCCATGGAATTCTTTTGTTGTAATGTCTCTTTTGTTAGCCATTAAATGATCCTCGCCCTCTCAGGCGCTATTCAAGAAACCTCTTGTCATCTGAGTCACCAATCCTAAAATTTTTACTTTTATTTTGAAATATAATGGTGTTTTGGGGTACTTCATATTTATGAAGTTCAGATTTATAACATTTGAAAATTATAAAGAACCACTTGACTGTCATTTCTGAATTTATAGTACAATGAAATTTACAGACTGGCTTAGTGTAGAGAACCTTAAGGAAGGTTGTAAGCAAATGAGCTGGACTAATTTTATTATCTTGTTTAGGCATTTGCACAGATGTAGCTGTAAAACAAGTGAATATACTATATGAGTCTAATAACATGAACTTTTTTTTTTCTTATTTAGAGTCAAGTAAGTGATGTTACCAAAGCTGAAAATATTTTTCTTTTCTTTTCTTTTTTTTTTTTTTGCAGTTTGAATTATTTTACAGCCAGCATTTCAGTGGAAGGAAACTTACATGGTTACATTATCTCTGTACAGGTAAAATACATTTATTTCTATCTAATTTAAATGAAATTTACCAATATGGTAATGTTGATAATTTAGAAAAGATTCCCTATAGAATAATAATGGTTTTTTTCCTCCATCTATCATTCTGTTTACCTTGTTCACATGTAGGAGTTTTGATTAAAAGTATTTTACAATTATGCTACTTAGTATGTTAAGAAAATTTCTGCATTTTATGATGGTTTATTCTGTTTTATAACTTACACTTTTTATAGAAATCAGTAATTTCATATAGCAATCCAGACTTGATGAGTTAGATAATCCTAAAAACTTTTCTTCTTTAAATATTTCAAGATATCCTTTGAACGTTCATTAACTATTACAGTATTACTATAAAGAGACTTAGTCTCCTGACTCTTTTTATTTTTACTACTGCTATAGTAAATGCTTTGCTCAATATCCCAATTTCTGACATTTCCAATTTTTAAAAAGTTCAAATATAAGGTATTTCATTTCCTTTGTTTCTGAAAACAACAAGGGTCCACTTACTTGACAGAAGGGTTACTCTAGATTATTATTTTTATTATTTTTAACAACTCTAACTTATATACAGTTGATCTAGGTTGCCTAAATACATTAACCAAAGCAAACAGTTAGGTTTTATAGTTTTGCTGAAGCTCTGCTTTAACAGTATATTAAGTCAACTTTCTCCTTGTCTAAGAAGTAAAGGGTGTACATGTAGTAGTTCTTAAAAATATTACCAGAAAATCTGATCAGTTGCTGTAATATTTATTAAGAAATTCATTCACCTATGACAAATTTCATTTAAGTAATTTGTTTTAAGTCCTATTTAACTAATACATTTTTGTAATATAGTATTTCATTGTTAGTAATCCACATGACAGGTAGTACATAGTTAACTATACAAGCTTATCTTTATTGAAAAGGTTGGGCAGTTACATTATTTCAGTACTCTGTAAAATAAGATGTTTTACATAATTTGTTGATGTTCTTAAGTAGTTGCTTAATAGTTACCCTTTAATATCTGTTGTGAATTCTTTCCTATTCTCATTTATTAAATTTAATAGACTTTAAAAAGACATTGTATGACCAGTGTTTCAGATACTGAAAAATTAAAACAACTTCATGTGTTTTAATTTAATTTACTTTTATTTTCCATGAATCTTGGGGAATTTAAACTCTTTTGATGATTCTCATTACATTAGCAAAAATCAACCTGTCGGCAGAAATAATTCTAACGAGCGGCTTAATTTTTGGTGTTCACTATTAGCAAAGGAAAACAAAAAGACTATGTGCCAGTTTTTGTTACTAAACTTTGGACTGAAAACTATTAATAACATCTAAGTAAGAAAAAGAACAACTTTTTCTGTTTATTTATACTGAATTTCCAGTCTGGTCCCCAAAGAGCCAGATTTTTTGAGCTCATTTATTTGATTTATCTTTTTTTAGTGTTAGGTGTTTATGCCTAATTAAAGTTAAACAGATTTTTCTCTTTTGAATATTGAACTTTCATATAAGTTCCTTTCTTAATCTGAATCACTGAAGGCACCAAAATTATCTTTGGCTTACCAATGAAATCACTAGGTAAAATTTCAATTTTCATTTAGTTACTACAAAAAATTCTCAGATATCATCCATATTAAGATACTTGTATATTGCCCACATTTGCCATAAGGCTGCAGGTCTCTTATAAAACACTGACACTCAGATCCTACACAGATGGTTCAAATATCCTTTTTTTTTTTTTCTTAAACAATGGAATCAGAATTACTTCTGCTTTGTCCATGTTCACATTCCAGGTATTTTATTGTAATCCAGTGTCTTTATGTCTTTATGTTATGAAGTGTTATTTGGAAGAATTTAGAATCAGAAGATGTGGAGTTAAAAAAAAAAAAAAAGAAGAAGAAGAAGATGTAGAGTTAAGGTTTGCCTGCTTGCTTGGTAACCTTGAGCAAGTTACATTACTTCTCTAATTTTACTTCATCATCTTTATAAAATATATTGATTGACCCAGACATTGTCTGTATTCCATATGCTTCTGAATGCCAAGCAGACAGAGAGAGGTAAAATACAGACCTTTAGTGCTCAAAAAGCTCACACCCAGTGAGGAAACAGATAAATACTAATGAGGCAGTGTTTTGAATGTTGTAATAGAAGCAGGGGGCATTATAGTATCAAATAGAATGTCGTTGGAAAACTGCTTCTGGCAAGGAAAGGCTCTGTAAATAACATCTTAACTTGGTTTTCAAGAATGAATAAACTTAGCCAAGAAAGGCAAAGAAAAGTGTTAAAGTCAAATCATATTGTTGCACTTCTGTCGTTTACTGAATTATATTCATTATTGAATTTAGGTACTTCAGTAGCTACGATTGTTAGATGTTTTAAAATCATGATTTCTAGTCCATACTCAGATTTACGATTTTCTCCAAGTGATTTCAGTGTCTGTTCTTAATGTAAAGGAAGGTCATTAATTGCATTTGGTTATTAGAGATCTTCCCACTTCATTTTTCCACCACCTCCCCACAGCCACCACCCCCATGAACCTCTTGGTCTACTTTTTTGAAAGACCAAGCCAGCTGTCTTAAGGCATCCAACATCATGGATTTGTCTCTGTACTTGTGAGATACTCTCTTCTCTATACTACTTTCTGTAAAGTAGAAATGAGATCTAAATTTTTCATTATATTCAGGTTATAAGGTATTAGCAAGAATATTTCTTAGGTGGTCCTGTGTACTCTAATATTGCATTATATCAGAAGGTATGTAATGTCAGATTGTGTCACTGAGAGAGACAAATTTGATTACTTGGTTGAAGTGGTGATCATGAAATACCTTCATTGAAAAGATACTGTCATCCTTTTTTAAATTAGTAAGGGATCTGAGTGGTGATACTTACCCCATATTAATACCCCTTTCCAGTAACAACCTTACCTGATATTTTTAGCATCTACTGGTGATTGTTGCTTATAAATTGTTGATATAATGCTGTTCATTTAACAGTAACTGACATTCTATAAAGAAAAACGTTTCAGACTAGGAAGAGTAACTTACGGTAAAATTGTTATAAGCGTTCTATCTACTTTATTTTCTGTAATTGTAAATGCCACTTGAATTTTAGTTCACCTGTTTTTTTAAGTATGTCTGTATCGAAATGTTTTAGTCTAAGTTTGGAACTTTTTGGTTTGTCGACCTATTTGCCGGTTAAATGATCCTTTTGTCATTTTCTTCTTTCGTTAACATGAAAGTAGTTAAAGGAATCATTCACATTTGGGGGTTTCCTTCTCTGCCATACACTTTCCTTCATGGGGATGATCCTGTAAGAAAATGGTCCTGAAAAAAATGGAAACAAGTCTGCATCTTTAATGATAATTCTTTTAAAAAAACAAAACAAAAATGTGTAATACAGTGTAACTAGTTTCCCTTATTTTAAGGGTTGGAGAATGAACTTAGTAAATAAATGGTACTTTGACCTCTTACTTGCATTGCCTTTGAATGTGCTTTGGTTCTGGTCACCAAAGACTATTGTGTGTGGCAGAAGACTTAATCTGTGTCCAAATCTATGACAATGTGGTACATCATCAGTGACATGCTGGCTGATGGTCCTGCTTATTTATGTAAGTGTTGGATACATTATTTTATATATGTGTACTGTGTCATATGATAAAGTATTCATTGCACAAATTGCATAATTCAGTTTACGTGATGTTTTATTTCTTACCACGTTTCCCAAACATAGATGTTGAAAGTATCACACTCTTAATAATCCTTTTTATTTAAACTTTTGTGTGAATAGAATCATATTAAACCTTTTGTAAAACTTAAAAGATTGTATGCTTTTCCTATAGATGTTTCTATCCAAATATATTTGAAAAAACATTTCTAAAGATAAGTTTTTTTCCTGAAGTAGTTTGAGGCATAATGAAAGAATAGTCTTTGCTGTGGTTATAAGTTGGGAAAATTGACTTAGAGCCTTTAGAATCTTAGAGCCTGTAGAATTAATTTCCTACTGAATAAATATAAAATTACACAATCTTGATCAGAGTACTAATTTCCACCAGCAAAGAGAATGCAGCCTTTTGGTGAGTCATATGAAATGCAATTTCCTTGAGCTCTTTTGGTTTTAACCAGATCTCATGCTGCTTTGGTTTATAGTCAATTAGCAATGAAATGTTTTTTGTGTGTGCATTTGTATTAGAGACAGAAATATAGTCAGTAAACTATGATTTTATGCTTGAAGTGCAGTTCTTTGACTTGTTTTAACTCTTTCACATGTTAAAAGAGTGCACATGGTGCTTGTCATACTTTTGTTACAAGTTCTTGTGCTCTCTCTCTTGGATAATTCAGAACTATAGTAAGCATACATCTTTTATAGCTTTCAGGGTTATTAGAGAGTCTAGAGCGTGTGTTTTTTTTTTAATTAGCTATTTTAGCAAAATAATGAACTTGCTTGTTTGTTTATCCTCTTCTGAGGAAACTAATAGGAAGAAAAGAAGTTATTTATGAGACAAAATAGGATTGTTAAATTTTAGCAGAAATCATGGTGTAGATGTAACACAACAAGCATTTCCTGGGTGTTTATAGGCCTCCCAGTGTGCTTGAACTAGGAGAGCCTAGATAGAAGAAGTACATTTATCCTGACAATTAATGGTAGCAAGTCATCATTCTCTCCCCTTTATTTGTCTGTTAGTTCCACCACCTCATTTTTTTTCCTGTTAATATTTAAAGACATTGTTTAAATCTACAGGTAAAGTTAGGGTAACTTAACTGATTTATAATCTGTACTCAAAACTAAGAACCCTCTCCCCAAAGCACAGCAAGTATATTGCTAGAAGGAATGGTTCGTAAATGCTTGGTTTACTCTTTCAGGTGAAAAATATCTGAAATAAGCAAGGATTTCTCAGATAATTTTGAAATGTTACTTTGATCAGTTTATTGTCACGATTTTTTTGTTTTAACTACAGGGGAAGTTAAAATGAACTATTTGGGCAAACCATATGTAGCCATGGTTACAACATACCAAATGGCAGTTCTTCTTGCCTTTAACAACAGTGAAACTGTCAGCTATAAAGATCTTCAAGACAGCACTCAGATGAACGAAAAGGAATTGACCAAAACAATCAAATCTTTACTTGATGTGAAAATGATTAACCATGATTCAGAAAAGGTATGATTATTTCAAGGAACTCAAGCATGAACCATTAAACTTTCCCATGAGATTTTTTTTTTAACCTCCCTACCCCCCATGGGATGTCTGTTATTTAAAAAGTAAGGTTATAATTGTTAGTGCCTTTTGTACTTGGAAAAACACTTGAATCAGCTATGTTACTACAAGCTTATTTAAAGCAGTGAACTTGAGAACAGGCTATTTAAATTGATGTCCAAGTGCCCTTTGTAGCATGATTTATCATTTCTCCTATACTGCAACAGTTTACTGGAAATAATAAAAGAATTGCTAATTGGAAGATTTTGGTTAATTGAGCTTTTAAAATTGTGGCCTATCAAATTCTTTTCTTTTTTCAGTCCTTTGATTAAAAATTCATATTTTTAATTACATTGGTTGGTAGAAGGCAGTGACAGCCTGTTGATGTCTATTTGTACACTAACAAACATGCGTTACTCTAGTCCAAGTACTCTCACTCATGCACCATAATTTCAAGTCTCAACAACCACCACATACTTTATCTGTCAGTACAGCAAGTAATAGGATATTATTCTTTTCTTAGTACTTTTCCAACAGTAACAAGCTTTGGTGGTTGTCATCATATATCTTGAATATTTAAATAGTTAAAAAAGGAGCATATGTAGGTTAAAAGTCTCCTGTTTGAAATTATGTCTGTATGAAAAAATTCTTACAAGTGACATTTTCTTTTTTGGGTAATGGTCTACAGTTTCCTTATTTCATCAGTTTGTTACTATTAAGATTATGATGACATTTTGTAGTCTATAATAGCTCTGTCTAGCAGACATTCTAAAATCAAGCTTAATTTGAGAATTGATTAATTTCTCTAACTTCAGAATCTTAAAATGTTAGACTATTACTAATATATATTTAGGTTAAGGCACTTAATTATGATTTAAGATAATTTACCTTAAAATCTGAATTAAAATAATTAAGCTTAAGTACTTAAAATACTTTTAAGTTGTTTTTGCAGCCTTGGAATATACAAGGCAAACATAGATTGCTTCTTTGTACATTGGATTTTAAGTATGATTCTGCAGATCTGTCTTAAATCTGCTGATAGAGAGATTCCTTATTTGGAATAAGTAGCTTTCTTAATGTGATGCCAAATTTGCCTGAACAACTTTTACTTAAGGAAAGAACACTTGCTTCTGTAAAAGTAAATAAAACAAATTTTTTAAAGGGTAACTGTTCAAGAATCATACCTGTGTCATGAAGTTGTGGTGCTGTCTCACTAAACTGGAAACAGCTTGTTAGGTTACTTATAATTGGTAATTTGTTATTGCAATATTTTAGAAAATATATGGTCATCGGTTTTTTTAAATGGGATGGAAAAATTATGAATTTTAGTTTTTTATAAAAACTCACATGTTAAATTCTATTTGTCTCTGTAAGTTTGACTCCTTTGTTTTAGCTAAAGGTAAAATATTTATGTATATATTTTTGTATGATATAAATATAAGTTGGACCAGAAAACAACTTCTTTCTATATATAAAGTGATTAAATTCTACTGGTGTAAAATTTGAAAAAAAATGTTAACTTAATTTCATAGCATATGGTTTGTAGCAACTCTTATTTAATATTTTTATAAATGTAAGTGTATTATCATTATTTTAGGAAGACATAGATGCAGAATCTTCATTCTCACTAAATATGAACTTCAGCAGTAAAAGAACAAAATTTAAAATTACTACATCAATGCAGAAAGACACACCACAGGTTAGTGTTTTTCAGTGTCATTTCTTTTGGAAATAGTAAAGCGTTGTTACAAGTGGTAACATTGAGATAATGCAGAATTTTGGACATCAAAATTAGTAATACAGTGAATCTTCTGGTTTTATTATTTGCCCTCACTAATACCACAAAACAGTATTTTAGATTTTAAAAACTATCAATAGAAAAGGGCATTTAGTTCATATCTGCTGTTCAGCTATATTTAAATGGATAATTTTGTTTTGCATTTGCTTTGCTTTCCAAAAATTCCTACCTTGAATAGTAATAGAATCTTTCTTATTTTTCATTTATAAAAGAAGGAAAAAAATTACAATGTATTTCTTTCCAAGAAAGGTTGCTGAAAATGCTTCTTAAACTTTTAAGTGCAGATGAGCCAGAGTAGATCTGGACTGAGATCCAGACTACCAGATGAGCCAGTTTATGTGGTAAAACATCTGCTTTTGATTTGCAGTGGTTATTGTTTTGTTCCTGAATACCCTGTTCATATCATTTAACTTTACAGATTAACTACTAGGTGCCACCCTGTCCTTGAGCCAGGCAGTAGATGCAAGGTATTAGGTCCTTTTCCGAAATGTAACTTTTCTGTGGGGAGACAAATGTTAATTTACTGCAGTTGAATTTGAACCCTAAAATGTTTGCTATTCCATTTTCCTCTAAGCTAGTTGTGTAATTATTTGTAATATGTGGATTGCATTTTATCTTCTAGAAACTTTGTGAGATCTCTGTCAATGTGGTATTGCCTGCTTCTGTGCCTTGCTTCCCCTGTGATGCTTTGAGTTCCATTGAGATATAGACCCTTTCTGGGCCATCCTTTCTGGATTCTCTGCTTATTACAAAGAGAACCTTTCACAACTCTTTTCCTTGAAGCCTGTTATAAAAGTGTCTAAAAGCACATGCTATATAGTTTGTACTCAATGATAAAACAGTGATATTTAAAATTATAGAGCCATGTCATTTAAGTGCTACTTTATTGCTTATTTGCGTTGAGTACAGTTTATAGTATTAACTTTTAAAATAACCTTCCAACTTTAATCCAAGAAGTTATATATAAATCACTGTAGATACCCTTTTGGTGGTGGTTATGTGACATATGACACATAACTGTGTAATTTGATGCTCAGTATTGGTTGGAGATTTATTTTAACGGATTAAAATGAATTTAAAACACATTTAGTGATTTAATGTCTCTTTTGCTTTTGCTTCCCTGCTCCCCTCCCCCACCCCATAAAACAGGAAATGGAGCAGACTAGAAGTGCTGTAGATGAGGACCGGAAAATGTATCTCCAAGCTGCTATAGTTCGTATCATGAAAGCACGAAAAGTACTTCGGCATAATGCCCTTATTCAAGAGGTAAAAGATGGAAAAGTCTTAAAGACGTCTTGGGCCAAAGGAGTTTTATAAGTGTACAGAATAGGAATGTTTCTTGGTAAAAATGGTACAAAAATAAAATGAATTCTACATATAAGAATTTAATTCCTGATGATACTTATTTGTACTTTCAATTTTAAATTGAGACTTGCAAATGACTTGAGTTTAGAGGTGTAAATCTTATCAATTTTTAAATCTTTTGTCCATTTATTGGAGAAATCCAACCATATCAAATATTAATTCTGTGAATATATTAATGTCCACCATAAAATGCAGAGTAATGTAAGATGCTTTCTGCATTTTTGGAACTCACAGTATAATAGAGAAGAAATGCATTGTTACTTCAAGTAAGAGGTAAAAGTTGACGGGTTAAATGGAAGATTGAGGATGTGATATTTAGAATAAAGTTTTTCATTATGTATGAGTAACAGATTTTGCTGTATATATGTTCTCTATCTTAATTCCTTTATAGTATAAATACTAGTTTTTCTTATTTTTCATAAAAAATTGATATTCTTGTCTACTGTACTTTATTAAAAATAATGTTCATGGTACTCACTTGGCTATATCATGTTTGTCTCTGTGATTTTACTCAATTTAATTTCACACTTTTAATTATAGTTTCCTATATGGATTAGATATATTTGATAAAACCTCAATAATTTTGAGATATTTTATATTTCAAATTTGAGATTGCTTCAAATAGTTACTTGGACCTAATTAATTATCAATAGTTTGACATTCATGTCTCTTCCACAGGTGATTAGCCAGTCCAGAGCTCGGTTTAATCCTAGTATCAGCATGATTAAGAAGTGTATTGAAGTTCTGATAGACAAACAGTACATCGAACGCAGCCAAGCATCAGCAGATGAATACAGTTACGTAGCGTGATGTTGCTCTCCTCCAGTGTGGGTGTGAGAAGATCATTGCCATCACCTTTTTGGTGTGTTTCTGTGGGAAAAAGCAGGCCTGTGCCTCCATAATTTGGTCATTTGGCAGCCCCTGTTTTTCAGCTGTTTACAACATCACCAGTGCCACGTCATGAGCGTCAGAGAAAATGCCTAGAGATATTTCAAGCTCATGTCATTACGACATTTCTTAAACTTTATTAAGAGAATGAGTGAAGTATTTCTGAAATGTGGAAATTTGGTTGGATACCATGCTTTTTTTCCCCTCACGTTTGCAGTTGATGTGTGTTTTTTTTTTTTAATGTATCTTAAAGGACGTAAAATAAAAAACTTAAATATTGTAATATGACAGATAACCTAATAATTGTATCTACATTAAAATGACAGACATGATATTGCTGCTTGTCAAATAAAAAAAAAATAAAGAATTAGAATGCCTTTTTTTATGTGGATGATCACAAAAATAATATATATAAATGTTCACAAGTCAAAAAAGCAGCTAATGCAGATCTAGGTGCACTTTTATCTGAGTGGTTTTAATTCACCTGTATTCCTACTTGAATCCTACATGAAAAAGTCTAGATTACTTTTATCGAATGCATAAAAATGCACTCAGTAAAAGAATGTTTTTATGAACCAGAACTACATTGGATATGAGTATTTTGAATATTGAGGATTTAATTCCATAATTGAGGATTTAATTCCACCAGAAGTTTCTGGTGATGTGCTAACACTACAGAAAGAAAGTATGAGGAGACGGTAAAGTCTGAAATAGATCTTTTCGTTTGAAAGTTGTTCGTCTTCTGTTTTCATAATGCATTAATTCTTATACAGAGAAATAATAACCCAGCTCTATTGTCTCCTCTTTTGCTTTCTGAGTTTGAAAAGATCCTATGATAACCAACGCATTCCTGCCAAAATCCTACCTGACAGTTGTTCTTACACTCCACTAACATTTAAACACTCAAAAGTCACTTGTAAGTCACGGATGTTCATAGCAACATAACACTAACCATCTTTAAAAATCTGTATAATTCATTACACCAAGTATGATTCCATTTTATTTGCTTTCTATCAACAGTCTGGTCTATTATGTTGATGTTATCTATCCCACCACCACCACAGCATATACACTCATACAACCTCTAACCAGTAAGGTCCTTTAAAGAAAAAAAAAATACAACCACAGTGACATTTTTACACCCAACAGTAATTTACTATAAGAACATCTACTATAAGAACATGTTCAAATTTATTGTGACAAAAATGACTTTTACAGTTGTTTTGTTTGATTGCACTTTTTCTAACTCATGTCTCTTTAAGTGTTTAAAAAATTTACTGAGCTTATGACTTATATAATGTATTTCTCATTTTTCTTCCTAGAGAAGAAATAATGGCAAACCATATAATATATTGTAAATTTACTGTCAAAGAAATCTTTGTTTTGATAATTTGTTGATAAAGTTTTCCAAATTGATTCCTTTTTCCTTAAATATTTATAAATGTTAAATTAAATCTTATCCTGGTATCTAATTGTCAAGAAAATATGTTGAGAAATGGACAAAATACTTGTGCTGAGGTCTACAGAAATGACTGACAAGAGTTTTCATGACATCTTCCCTCCATTTTACCTGAAAGGAAACCAGGATGTGCTATGCTTGTGCATGAGAAAGGAGAGATCAGATACGTTTAATAACCATGTCATCATCCTGAAAGGGAGCAATGTTTAAAATGAATTTTATCAAATACTTTCTGAGGAGAATGAAGGAAGTGTGTAGTCTCTCATGTTAGGTCGGCAATTGAAATTATTACTCTAGAAAACATTAGTGTACAGCCGAGAGTACCACATTGCTTGCCCTGTTGTGTAATACTTAGTGTTTATGAGCACAAAGGGCCAGAGCTTCAATAAGAAGAGGAAAGGAAAAGCTATTCCTCTCTGATGATCCATGGGGTTCCCTTCTCCTTCCAGTAGGAAGTCTTTTCATTATAAAGATAGTTTCTTTTGCTGTGCAGAAGCTTTTTAAGTTTGATATAATTTCTTTTATTTTTGTTTTTGTTTCCTTTGCTGTTACAATTAAGTTCCCAGAGATATGTCTAAAGTCAGTGGTCTTGCAGTGTTTTGCCTATTTTCTTACACATATTTTGTAGTTTCAGGTCTTACATTCAAGTCTTTAATCCATTTGGAGTCAATTTTTGTGTACAGTGGTCAAGCTTCACCCTTTTGCAGATGACTATTCAAACCAGTCTCTAAATAGGAGTAAGCAGAAGACAGAACCTAGCAACAGGAAGACCTGTATGGCTGAATTATGTGGATTTTAAGAGCGTTTCATGAGGGAAATGATGTTAACATTAACTTTGGTGGTGGATGCATGAAGATTCACTGTTGTATTTTATGCGTTTATTTTGGTGTTTTGAACATTTTTAATACTTGGCAAATTTTAGTGGAAAATTAATAACCCATGTTTCTGTGAGGGATGGACTGTAGAGGGTTAATGAAGGCTGCTGTTGCATTAGTTAGGAGAACACAACAGAGGTGAGCAATTAAGGTAGTAGCAGCATCAACTTAAAGTAGATAAAATTGACATCATAATAGGCTGGAGTTGGGTGGTCAAGGAAAGCATTGAGCAGAGATGACATCTACATTTTTGTGTTCTACAGCTAGTGCCAGTGAATTAGGGGACCCTGGAGTAGAAGGATAGAGGACAAAGAAAGATAATAGACTTTTAAGTACTTTCCATTTATGATACTTGGAGTTGACTCAGTGGAGCAGGCAGTTGTTTAAAAAGATTTGAAAACCTAAGTGCCCCCTAATAGATGAGTAATCAAGAAATGTGATGTATATACACAATGGGATACTACTCAGCAGTCAAAAATAGGTGAGCTCATGTCATTTGCAGCAACATGAATGGAGCTGGAAGGAATTAAGCTAAGTGAAATAAGCCAGAAGGAAAAGGATAGATACCACATGATGATACATGTAGAATACAGAGAAACCAGAATCAGACTGACTTCGAAACCAACCCTTAAAAGCTGACCAGAGATCTGAGGCATCCAGGAGGAGAGGGGGAAGGGGAAGACCACAATAGACTATGGTGGAGGACTGGGTGCTTTGTGGTAGGAGAGATGCAGCGACCATACCTGAGGGTGGAACTCCTCTAGTGTCAAAATATTAGTGAGGATGTAAACTTGTGTAGAAGAACTGGAAAGTTTTTGTTTATTATCTTTCCCTCCATTGTTAGCAATTTAAACAGTGTTGCATCTGTTGAAGAGTTGAAGTTCCTAGGGAGAGGTAAAGGTTGCTAATTTCATCTCATGGTCAGATCGATATATTCCTTGGAAGAACATTGGTGTTGCTGTTGCTGGGAAAAGATGGAAATCTGTGACTTATGACAAGCCCCATTAAGGTAACTAATCCATGGGATCCTATGTTGAGAGTCTTAACTTCTTAAAAGTGTGAATGTATGGTGGTTGGGGGGGAGTGGGAGCTTGTTAGCCTTTCTTCTGGGAAGAATAGATGTGATAAAATATCTGGCTCCTCATCAGTTGTACCCTAGCATTTGGCCCAAGGGGTCACAGCAGATGTACACTGATATTAATGGGAAAGTTGAAGCTGAATAGAAAATCAGCTGTTTCAGCATAAGTTTACATATTCCTGAGGTAAATTCATTACTATGTGCTGAGATAAATATCTGAGATGTCTTGTTTAGATTTATGTTTTAAAATAAAGCATCTTTAAGCGCTGACAGACACAGAAGACAGACCTCCCACCACTCACCACTCAGTAAATGGTAAATTGGATTTTTATGATGTAGGAAGGTGCATGCCCTCTTCATTTACAAATGACCTCTTTGATCCTGGTTGGACTCACCTCTGCTCAACAAAGCAAGGAACAAGCACTGAGTAGAAAACGTGTCTATAGCCTAAGGTCCTGCCTTTCCCCTTCCCTTTCACACTAGCATAGATCCAGGCATAATGGAGGGAGCCAGTCTACGTTTAAGAGGTCAGCTTCATCTCTAGAAAAGTCAGGTTTGTTGCTGACCTGGTGCTTGTAATCCGATCTTTAAATTAGATCAAAAAACCTAAGATGAATTGGAAGTCCTTGAAATTACAAAGCTGAGATTCTCTGGAAAGTGGAGATAAAAGAAGGGGAGAACCAGACAACTTGCTAATTTAATTTTGGCCCTGCCAGACCTTCAAACAACCAGAATGAGTCATAGAAGCAAAATATGCGGTCAATTTAGAAATCTCACGGGACACAACATTGGAGTGCTGTGGTTCCTGGAAATACAGAGAAATGTGAAATCAGAATTGGGGTAAGCGCTTGCCTACCTTAAGTGTTTGCTTTGTTAATTTTTGTTTTGTGGTGTGTGTATATGTTCACTTTTATAAGAATCTAGTACCACACTGATTATAGTTTGTGTTTCATTACTGTCCTGTGTTAAATATTGTCCCTTCAAAATTCATGTCTGTCTCTAACCAGAGAGTGTGACTTTACTTGGAAATAAGACCTTGGAAATGTAATGAAATTGTAAGATGAAGTCATCTTAAGTTAGAGTGCTTGCTTCGGCAGCACGTACACATATTATGTTAGAGTGGGCCCTAATGGTATCCTTATGTGAAAAGGGACATTTGGACACAGACATGTAAGAAAGAAGGCCACAAAAAGTCAGAGGCAAAGACTGGGATGATGTAAGCCATGGAACACCAGGGATCACTGGGAACTAAAGAAAAAGCCAAGAAAGTATGTTCTCTAAACTCTAGCCTCTAGATGTGTGAGAGAATAAATGTTTTAAGCCCCCAAGTTCATCGTGCTTTGTTTTGGCAACCCTAGAAAATGAATGTAGCTTATAAGTATGTTAAGTGGGCATACATAAACTATCTTGTGGGTTTTAAAAAATATTTTATATTTCAGTAAGATTACACATTGGTATAAGAGTTAACATGAAATTTTCCTTAAAAAGACAAAATAGTTTAAGTAGGTGCAATGTGGTGGTATTACCAGATGGGAATACCCAAATATTGCCTTAATATAAAATCAATAAACTAGTTCCCAGCGAATTATTACGAGTTTAAGAATACATACATTTTGAAAAATGGGAAATGACTACTTGCAATTACTGATTAGTGTTTTTGGAGTGAAAAGTTTGTATGTTAGCATCTTCTATCCAACGGGAGCCTACAAACCACTGCTTCTTGGACAGTCTTTGCTTATGCCTCTGCTGCATGTTACAGCAAATGCCTACTACTGATCCCACACATACCAGGAAAAATGAGAACAACTTTGAGCAAACCCAAGTTTGCACTAAAAACTATTCAAATAACTTCCACTAATGACAGGTATATAACCTTGTGTCTGTAGGCACACACTGTAAAGAATTCATAAAGAGGAAAAACTCTTGTTAGGTCCTGGCAGGTGTTCATGGTCTTATCTCTAATTATTTGCTGGAAAACTGTACGCAGTTTCTATGTTGATTTTTCTTCATCTCCCAGTCTCTATTGTAGGTGTGTCTCTTGGTTCAATCACCACACTTTGTTTTTTCTATATCCATCAGCCCTTTGGTGACCTCATCCAGTACAATGGCTTAACTGCCATCTATATGCCAATAATAATACACCCATTCCAGGCCTCCCCCACATTCATAGGTACATGTCCAATGACCAACCTCAAATTGTATCTGGATAACTAACTTAGTTTTTAAAACCAAATGCCAATCTTCTCCAACAACCTCATATGTGTTCTACTTACAGCTTGGCTCATTTCAGTTGATGGAAGTTCCATCCAGTTTTTCAAGCAAAATCTTGGGGGTTTTTGTTTGTTTTTACTTTTCCCCATCCTACATGTTGACTCTACTTGCAGATCACATTCACGACAGATGGGCTGCACCAGAGACAATGATGGTATTCTAGTAGAACAGCAGATATGTAATCAAATCATAGACTGGAGGTAGCAAGGGATGATCACTAGAGGCAAGGACACTCAGTGTGAGGGCAAACAGAACTGAACATTGGAAAGAGCGGATAATCAGGATCTAGCTACTGACTCTGGAATGCACAAGACAAGAGTTTCCATAACAGAAATCCAAGCACAAGAAGAAGGCAAAACCACAAATAACCCAAGTGGAGCCTGAAAGTCTCAGAAACAGGAAGAAATTCACTCATCAAAAATGAACATTAGATAAACTTGTAAGAGTATAGAGTCCAGTACTCCTACAAGAACTAGTGGTGTTATACTTCCTTCCACTGCAAGATTTGGATCTGGAACCTGGAATGGGGCTAGACTTGTCAAGAAGAATTTGGAGAACTCCTGAAATACTTGGGTGGAAGTCATGCTGACCTCAGTGTTCTAGCAAGGCTGCCAAGTGATTGTGTGTCTGAAACACTCCAATTCCAAACAAGAAAGAGGATAAATACTTGGAGATGTGTATTATAAGACCCAATAAATCTGTGTCTTATAGGACCCCACAAGATTAATACAGTAGAGCTGGATTGTGTTTTAATGCTTGATTTACAACCTCTTACCTTGAAAAATCCCATTCACAGCAGCGTGACATTAGTTTCTGCACACTTTTCTGATAATTAAATCATCACAATCTCCTTGGATGATCTCTCCAGCTTGACCCAGTTTTATTGATCTCCAGTTTCCCTACTCTTTTCCAAATCTGTGCACTGCATTTCATTCCCTAGGTCACATATACTACCCTAACATGCACACCATCATCTTGATGTATTCTAGGTCCCTTGAATTAAATTAAAAAAAAAAAATTTGCTTCTTAGGTTTCTCTATCCCTATCCAAAATTTCATTGGTCAATTTCCTTTGACTGGGGCTTTAACCAAGGGTCTCCTTTAATTTCTGTACAGTTTTCTAGGTTCTTTGTAAAATGGCTTTATCCAAAACACAGGTGTGATATAGTACCATGCCTTTGTTCTATTCTGCCCTACTCCATCACTCCCTATCATCAGGTGTTATGGTTCCATGAGGAAGGAGTTTCAAAATGCTGACCAGCATCCCTTACTGACGTGCCCTGCCCAGTGACTTGGAACACTAGTTCCAGTGGTTACCCATGGATAACAGAAACTTTGGAAAGCAGATAAAGGGAACTACAGCACTCGACCCATCTTCATTTTTCTTTCAGGATTGTTAAAATTGCTGACATTGTTTCACTGTATTCTTTTACATAATCAGTGCAATAATCAGAAGCAGGAAATTTAATGCTATATATATTTTTATTATCTAGTAAACAGTCCATACTGAAATTACATGTTTTTCTCATCAAATCAAAAAATCAAATCCAGTCATTCAGTGTTATTTCTTTTTAATCTACTTTATTCTGGAAACATTTCCCAATATTTGTTTTTCATGATGTTAGTGGTCAGAAGTTGAGCAGTTTTTGTAAAGTAACTGACATCCAGCTGCTGGTGGAGCTCTCTCGGGCCCCTGTGTTATATGAGCGATCAGACACACACAAGAAGGTATTGGTGTTCTCCCGTTGAACCTCTACAACCTCAGAAAACACCAGTAGTGTACAAGATTACTCAGTAACTGAGCTGAGCCATGACAAAAACAAGACCACTCTATAATATCAGAACACAGACAAAACAGCCATCAGCAAAGTCATAACATACATAACAAACTCTCCCCTCTGACTGGTATGAGTGACTGCTGTCTTGCCAATTACAGCTTTTTTTTTTTGCTAGCTTTCCAAGTTAGATTTATAATCACAACTTTCCTCAATGCAAAGCAAAACTCCACTTCCTTGAATCTTCCCCTAAACCACCCTTCAAAGCCTAAAGTCTCCAAGGAGCCTTTCCTCACAAACTGACCAAGACACCCACTTCCCCAGGGCATGTTCTGTTCTTCACATTGATGACAAATGCTGTCATTTTTTTCAACCCCAGGTTTTCTCCTGCATGTTATGGATGCAGAGTAACTTGTGCTTGTTTGATGTCTACTCATTTGATTCAGGTTAAGGTTCTACCCTGTAGAGTGATTATTTTTCCCTTTGTAATTAAGAATTTGTGAGGATATACTTTATGTAGAATATCTTGATACTCATCAAACATTAATCCAATGGTTTTAGTATCTGTGATTGATCAAATGACCCCCAAGATGACCTAATCTCTGCAACCTGTGAGTATGTCACCTCATGTGGCAAAAGGGACTTTGCGGGTATAGTTAAATCAGTGATGTAGTCAGGATCTTTAGAAGAGTTGGCAGGAAGAGCAGAATGAAATGAGATATGATGATGGAAGCAGAGACCAGAGAGATGTATGCCTGAGAGCTGAGAAATGTGGGTGCCCCCAACAAGTTGGGAAAGGCATGGAAACAGATTGTGTGCTGGTTCTCATCTTTGAGTCCATAGGGAAGTGATCAGCCCAAGCATACACGTATATTCCAGCATCAGTGAGAGCAAACACTCACCACCAGAGCGTGACTCCTTGCATGTAGTAAGTCTGGGCAGGTAAAAATGATAATTTAGTGTAATCCATGGCCTATCTGCTCCCTTTATTTGTTCCAGGATCAAGTTTTCACCAATTTGAAATTGATTAATTTCTTGGATTTCAGTAAAGAGGTTAAGGCCTGACATCTAAAGGGACCCATGGTGTTAGGTGTTAGGTCCTACAATATCAGATTAGCTTAGGCAGTTGTTTCCAAAGAGGGTAAAACTGATCAGAAGGACAGAATGTGGTGTAATTTGTATTTTTAGGGCCCTCAGAGTCTGAAAACAGCTGTCTTCTCATCTTCTTTTCTTTAGATAGAGCACAAAATAGGATGAGCCTGGTGCCCCGCCCTGACGAAAGCAAAGTTTCATAAAATGTGTTTCAGCATGGTGGGATATTGGGGTTAGGAGGCCCTGAAACAGATAAATCTTGACTATGCAATCCATCTCCTAACTATGGGTGTACCCAGTACCCCCTCACACAGCCCCACCAGTATGTGTTTGGAAAGGCAGCCTTTTTGAAGAGGGAATTAGTGTGTGTCTCTTAACTGGGAATTCTTTTTGTTTCCCTCTTCTCTACTAGTCAGTGGACAGTAGAATATGCTTAGAAGAATCCTGATAGATATGAATTGCTGAAATGTTCAGGAAAAAGCTGTTCTTGGGCACGGAGTGTGGAGGCAGCAAGGCCTGCACAAGGCTGAGGAACCCCTTCCCCAGCCTGAATTGTAGCAGACTAGGCACAATGATCTCTCACCTTTGTCACAAGAGGACTTGTCACTGCTTGTCGTTAAATTTCAACATTTCCTGATTAGTCCCAGGCATTTGGATTATTTCTTTCTCCATTGAAACTTTGGGATCAACTAGAGTCAATTTTACTCCTCATGGGAAATACTGAAGAGGTACAAGAATAAACAGCAACATGGCCTCTTAAGTCTTCACAACTTTAGTCAAAATGTGAGGTAAAATTCAGTTATTACAAAATTATAGACTCAGTATGATTTATGAATGTTACTTTCCTTTTTAATCCCTTCTCCCACTTCAGGGATGTGAAGAGTGCCCGTATCTCCTGTATATCCCCCACTTTATTCTCAATGTTATCTTATATGATTATTGTATATTAATGTAACTAAGAAGCCAACATTTTTATTACTATTAACTAACCTTCAGATTTTATTTGAATGTTACCAGTTTTTCCATTAATATCCTTTTCCTGTACCAGGATCTATATCAAGGAACTATAATACATTCATCTGTCACATCTGTCATCTTACCAAACTATCTTTCTTTTTATGTTCAATAGTTTGTTTGATAAATTTCATTGAGTTTTCTGTGAAGACAATTATATTATCGTAAGCTATTATAATTCTATTTACTCCCTTTTATTCTTATGCTTAATTACTTTTTCTTGTTTTGTGCTGATTCGGACTCAATGTATGGACATGGTGGTAGCAGATATTTTTGTCTGCTTTCTGACTTTAATGGATATCAGTCATATAACTTTTTAAATCAAAGTTATACTTGCTGCATGAAATGAATTGCAGAGTAATCTTTTTTCTTTATTTGCTAGAAAAGTGTTTATAAAATTAAAATTACCTGTTCAAATTGGTGCAGTTTCCTGTAGAACAAAAAGGATTTGTGTTTTCTTTGAGGCAATATCTAACTCCCATCATGCTGTTTAAGAAGTCAATAATTTTACAAATAGGAAAAAAAATATTTATTTTGTTAGAAAAAATAATCTTATTGATCAAGACTCATGTATACACACACACACACACACACACACACACACACACTCACTCTGAAATGTTTGTAGTAAGTACGCTCTGCTGTGTGACCCTTAGGTTAAATATTACTTGACTCTCTTGAAGAGCAAATTCCTGACTACAGAAACTAACTTCTGCTTATGTTCACTTTTCTCTCACACACACACACATTTATATACCATAATGCTCTTACCAAAATACTTTAAAGAAAATTATGGCATTTAAATTAGTTTCTTTTCGTGTGGCTGTTTAAAAATCTATTTTGTAATACCATGATGACTTCTTTTTGACATGAATTTCATGTCTAATCATTTGGTGCTGCATGGCTTGCCAAAACATGACTCCCTGTAGAGAGAAGTTCTCAGTGAAGAAGAGATTAGCTCTATGAGAAAGAAGAAAGACAGGAGTCAACAACAAGCCTGAGCAAGCTTCATAGGTTCACTTTAAGATCCAGTTCTGTAAAGAACAAGACTGAACTTTGTTCTCAAAGATAATGTCAACTTTTCATGAGAAATGTCAGAAATTTAAGAAATCAGTCCTTGTCAATAATTCCTTCATTTAATAGCAGTCACTGAATGACTCCTGTGGGCAAGGTATCATGATAGACACCAAGGGATGAAGAGTAAATGAAATGTTCTTGCACTTAAGTAACTCACAATCTAACAACAATTAAATATGCACAGGATCACATAGGAGGTGTGGTAGATAAACAGACTTCTTGGGGAGAAATGATGCACTCATCTGATAGATGAGCCAAAGTATAAAATCAAATTGTTTCCCTGAAGAGTAGCTGATAACTCCACTTCTACTACTAGGTCTGAGTTAAACTACTAATATCATAATCCTCTTATTAAACACAACAAAAAAGTTAGACAACATGTTAAAAACTAACCTTCCTAAAATAATCAAAAAACTGAAAATAAAGTCAAAAATCATAAGGATACTATCTGGGGCAAGACAGAAATCCAGACTTAAGTCTAGTGTGGGACTCCTTTTGCCTGCAGCACATTTGTTGATATGGAAGGTGATTGAGAGGGTGAATAGCAGAGTAAAGCCTTCCAGAGTTAAGATAAATGTTGGACTTGAGGGCTGGGCAAGGGTGAGGCCCTTATGAAACTCCCTGTGATTTGCTGAGACCATGGAGGGCTGTACCTTGGAAGGAAAGGAAAACCTAATGTGACCATGACATCAAATGCAGCCTGTTCTTAGGATCTCTGGAGAATTCAGAAAAGCTCCACTGATACCATATTAAGGTAGTAGTGGATGGTCAGTTCTCCTAAGAACCTGGCGGAAGCTTAAGAATAATCTCTGAGGGAAAGAAACATCATGTTTGGCCACAATTTTTTTCTAGATGTAATTGTAAAACTCTAATGATTGACACAAAATAAAATATAACCTACTATATGAGGAGTAAGGCAAATATATATGAATCAATATAGACACTAGGAATAGACCTATAGATATCCCAGAAGTTCCCTTTACTAGACAAATGAAAAGAACTTTGCCTGTTGTGTCCAAGGAGATAAAAGTCAAACTTATAAAAATCAACCAGGAACTTTAAAAAGTGGCATTGTGTGGGGTGTGGTGGTGCACGCCTGTAATCCCAGCTACCTGGGAGACTGAGGCTAGGGGTCATTTGTTTCTGCAGGTTCAGGACTACCCCAGGCAACATAGCAAGACCTAGTCTCAAAAAAAAAAAAAAAAAAAAAAAAAAAAAAAAAAAAAAAAAAAAAAA